>JANAVB010036017.1:6891725-6957649 GCA_029216955.1 Iris pallida | reverse complement strand
TTCATTACGATTTTTTTTTTTTTTATTGGTATGGATTTATTTTGTATTGCTCGTCGAGTGCGAATATGTGCGAGATAAATATTCTTAGCAAAAAATGTTTTTCTATTATAAATTTTATTTATATATGATAGTTTTCAAAATGATATATGATAATTATTTTTTCTTAAAGTTGGAAAAAAAAGGCGTCCATCGATATATTTTTCTTCCAAAATGATATTTTATTTTAATTTATATAATAGTAATTTAGGAAAAAACAATAATTTTGTGAGATACAATTTTAAAAATTTCTATTAGTATTTATCTTAATTTATGGAAACAATATTTCGAAGTTCCTATTATTTTAAAATATTTTTATTATTTAGATATTAAATATTAATATTATTTATTATAAAGATATTTTAAAAATTGTATTTAATGATAATTAATTTAAGATTTGATTTATAAAATTTATTCTTAAATTATTTTGAACTTATAGATACATATAAATTTGTATTCGATTCAAATTCGATTGGTTTTAATTAATTTAAATTAATAGTGACTTATTAAAGGGAGCTTTAAATTAGTCCTATCCCATATCTAATCGTCATTCTCCACCCTATAAATAGGGAAGCTTCCCATTGATTTCTCCATGATTTCTATTCCACAAAATTCTCCCCCCCACGAGTGTCGTGCATCGTATCGATGTCCGCAGTCTTATTCCATTGTACAATATACAATATTCCTCCGTGTCGACAACCCCGACAAGTACAACCAAATAGGAAAAACCCTAGCCTATTCCCTGATCTATCTGTCACGACCCGCACCCGGTATAGGGGCACGAGAAGTGGGTACGTCCAGCCTACGCCGCAGTATCGGCGGTAGTAAGCTGTCCTAGGTTGCTAACTAATCTCATGCAGTGAATATAAAAAGTACTTGTCCAGATATCAGCTCCGAATGGAGGACAAGTAAAGGGTATGATCTACTCAAACACAGTCTAAACATGAAAAGATAACACAGAAGTTATACCTAAGGAATTAAAGACAACAACAACTAACTACTAAAATAATACACCAATACCTCAAACCAACTTAATACAGACTCAAAATCTTAACTGTAATACATCAAGCCAAAACATGAAAGCTAAAGTAGTCTACTAGCTAATCTCCTGAATCACTCCTGAGAGTCAGGACCAAAGGTAGCTAATCCCTCGCCAGGTCCATGGTAAGCAGGGCATGTGTCCTCAGGATTATCATCTGTAATATTTTCAACAGGTCCAATCAGGACGGGAACGAGCACAATTCATCTAGAAAAACCCAAGTAAATGACAAAGAACTATAAGCAGTTATAGACAGTTTTATTGATGAGCATGGCAGTTTTACACAGGTAATGATGGCATAGAGAGGCAGTAAGATACAAGAAAAGAAAGGTAACTAGAACAAGAGAAGAATCATGGCAATGAAGACTGTAATAAAAGCTAACTGAACTAGAATAATATGTACGAGTCCAGACAGTACGATATAAGTCTAAAGTAATCCCAGTGTGAGTCCAGTCCATATAATCCGATACCAGATGATTTCCAGTACAGGATGAGTCCAACAGTGATCAATGAAACCAGGGTGAGTCCAACTATGATCTAATAGTGTGTTTTAAAATACCGAGGTCGACATGCAAACGGCTGTAGGTATCAGGCACATCTCTCACTGATCGGGCAAGAGATGGCTATGCTTTCGGTAGATTCCAGTAGGAGATTCCGGATTTGGGATATGTCTACATGTCTTACTCAATATTTCCTCGCCCAGCAAGTGAATCCAAAATCGACAAAAAGAATCGAGATGAGTCTGGCCAATACGTGATAATTCCAGAAATGATTCGGAATGATACTAATGACTCCAGCAATAGAGGTCGGCAAGTAAGGTATGTGTCGATACATGAATCCAGAAATATTCATACGTGTTGATACAGAGAATCACATAGAACTAACTAGAACTGAAATACAGTAATCGACAAATAAATGAGAGAATTATCAGAGAATGTACTCGCCTGTTACTCTGGAAAGCGTAGTGTAATATCAGATGTCTGTACCAGGGTCATAATGTCCTAAAATAGAGCAATACAGTTATGACATATCCAAAATGAAGGTAAATGAAATCTACGATGCAATCTATATGAATTCTAAGCCAATCTAGGTCAAAGTCAAACTTGGTCAACACTACAGTCAAACTAAGTCATACTAGGTCACAAGAAGTTAAACTAAGTCATACAAGGTCAAACAAAGTTAAACAAGTCTAATCTAGGTTAAAGTCAACCCTTGGTCAAACATTCTAGCCAAACTAGTCAACTCTAGTTACTTGGGTCCATATAGGGTCAAGTCTTAGTCTAACTAAGGTTTTGGTTAATCATAGACTAGTCAATAAGGTAATTAGGTTAATCTTGACTAATGGTCAACATCCAGTCAAACCCTATAAGGCTAACTCAAAACCAAACATAGGCTAACCTGTCTTAGAATACCTAATATACTATACTACAATTACCTATACAAAGTATACCACACATAAATATATATAGTACAATACCAACCTTAATCCTATAATCAAGCTAATCCCATTCTCCAACTCAAGTCATGACTCGACTCTAGGTATCTAACTTAACCCCATACATATCTTCCTCTATATAGGATTACCCTCATAATCCATATGGTCAACCTAATCATCTAGTTTAGTCAAACTCAAGTCAAATAGTCCTTCTATGTTCATCCAAGTCATTTTAGGTCAATTTGGTCAAGGTTTGACCTATAGTTGACTTTGGTCAACAATGGTCAATTACCTAATCAAACTATGTCTTACTAGTCAACTAGTTAAACTAGTCATTTTAGGTCAATCCTAGTCAATTCTAGGTTAACTAGGTCAACTTTGACCTAAGGTTGACTTTGGTCAACCCTTAGTCAACAAGGGTCAACAAGTTGGGTTTTGGGCCATTAGGACTAGCCCCAAGCCATAGGCTAATAATCTTGGCCATAGGCCATAGTCATGAGGTTTCATAGAACCTATACCTAGTAGTTATACATATATTTATATATCTATATATATAGACTCTATCTACCTACTACCCATATGTCAAAATAGGAATACTATATATAATAAAACCCACATACATATATATATATATATAATATCACTACATGAGAACTAATACAAATATATATATATATATATATATCATATATATATACACATATATATTTATATATATATAAAACCTATTTATATATTACATATATATATAGAGAGAGAGGAAAGAGAGAGAGAGGGATATAGAGTGAGAGAGTGAGAATGAGAGAGAGAATTAGAGAGAACAGTGAGAGAGAGAGAGTGCTGCTGTATACAGCAGGGGGGAGAAGTTCCAGATTCTGGAACCACAAATCCAGTCCCAAACACACACACACACACAGTAACATATATACATATATATATATATATAGATACATACAACTCCCTATATACACTACCAAATACCCCCAAAATTCACCCACACTCACACATACATATATACTACGTATATATGTACTAAAATACACTCATACAATGTATAAATCATATTAAAATTGGTTTTGAAATTCATTTTTACAAAACTGGAAAATATCATAAAATCAGGAAAATAGGGACTGTGCATTGGTAATATAGGTAACTCGATTTACACTCACCAAACCGAGCTAAGGCTCGAACCCAAGGGTTGGTAACACTAGCCCCTAGTGTCCTCTAGTGTCTAGGGGGACTGACACAACACCACAACACATTTCGACGTGTCTACGACTCACAAAACCCAATCGGGTAAACTCTGATACACACGCACACACACAGTATCGTGCACGCGTGCAAATCACCCTAGGACACGACACACACACTCTCGTGTCTCGTGCTCGTGCACGAATGTTCACCTAGGGGTTGTGCATGTGTCCAACACCCTGTACCGTGTCCACGTTGATCCAGGACACGGTACGAAGACCGTATCAGTCGTGAAAACACGACTGATACGCGCGTTTCAGACCGCGTCGTGCACGCGGTCGTGCGTCTCGTGTTCGCGACACAGGACACGACACACCACGTGCTCGTGTCCACGTGTTCGCCCCATGATGGGCTACACACTCGTGTCACCACGAGGTACCCAAGTGTCGTGTCCACGCGACACGACATGCACGAAGTTGGCCCCCGCGCGCGTGTGTGCTGACAGTGCACGACCAGTGCACGTGTCCGTGCTCTCTCGACACGACACCAACATGTCTCAAACTCGAGGGAGGGCATGTCAGAGGTTGCCCCCTCCTCTGTGTCAATTTTCACGTGTCCTACAGTGTCCGTGCTAAGTGTCGAGTAGCAGGGCATGCACGCGTGGCCTCGTACTGCGAGTTCGTGTCCATTTTAGACACGGACACAGCACAGAAATGTTCTCAGTCAAGTTGTTTCGTGTCCTACATGTCTAGGGCTTCACAAAAGTGTAATTTGTTTTACAAAATAACAAAGTTTAATCCTAAGTGGCATTTCACCAAACACTGCAATTAAGACACAGACACGTGTCCGATACGGACACCAAACCAAGCCTATTTCCTACCAAACTTGACCCACAGTTAGGTATACCTATATGCATGCATTTATGAAGAGAAATCATAATATTAGCTAGGTTTATAGGTATTTACCTATGAGTGCAAAATCCTCAATATTAGGCCTTTTTGAATAAAAACCCCCTTCAACTCCCAATGTCCAAAGCTCCACAAATCCTCGCTAGCAAGCCATAACTAGTATCCTCTAGTGTAGGGGAGTCTAATGTAAGAAACTAGGCTTAATTTGGAGTCCAAATGATTAAGTGGTGAGGGTGTGAAGTTGTGGGAAAAACTTGATTTTTGGTGTAAAGGAAAGGGGCTTTTAATGAGGGGGTGTGATTATATAGAGGGGGGGGGTAGGGTGTTGGCTGCCATGGGGGGGGTAGGGTAGATATTTAGGGTCCCCTCCACCTTGCTAACTTAGCCCCTAAGGCTTTGACTAGGTAGATAGATATTTCTAGGTTCTAAAATATCTAAAAATAAAATATCTAGATATTATCAAACCTAGATATTTACACATAGGTTAACATCTAACATTAGCCTCCTAGGTTAGTGACTAATCTCTAGGTTAGGGTAAACTAGGTTAGGGACTAACATGACACTAATCAAATAATTAAATAATAATAAAAACACATAAATCCAAATAATTCCTAATAAATCCTAGAAAATTACCAAAATACCCTTTAGGCTAAAAAGCCCTAATTTGATGTTCTAAACCTATGGCTAGGCTCACATGATCATGGTTAGTTTCAAGGTTATGAAATCTCTAGGGTTTATACTAGGGTTACACTAGTAAAATCACAAAGTCATAAGCCATGACTTAGAAAATAGTTTTAAATTAACTAAAATCATCAAAAATCATATCATGACTAAAACACCATTAATAAGTAATAAAAATAATAAATTTTTAAAAATACCCCAATTTCAGAAAACTGGATCTTACAAGTCTACCCTCCTTAGAAAAATTTTGTCCTCGAAATTAAGATAGTCGTACTCCTTCTAGGTCAAACCCCCAGTCAATCAAAGTCAAAAGATAACATGCAATCATAGTCCTACTGGTCGTGATTCCACAGTCTCGAACAGGGTAACTACACTATCTAGCACATCACAAGCATATCCTGACAGGTACTAATGGAATCATACAACAAGATAGGAAAGGAAGGACAGAAAAGACAAACCTGCTAACCCGTCACCTGCAGCGTTGGTCTCCTCGACCGTCATCGCAAAAGCTCCACCCCTCTGGTGCTGAGCTACAGGTGGCCTAGCCCCCATATAAGGAGGTGCAATAGGACAATCCATCTTCTGGTGAGTATCAGACCCACAGGTATAGCAAACCTTCAGCCTCTTCCTACACTGCTCCCTGATGTGTCCCTGCTTCCTGCAGTATGAACAACTGATCATCTTCGGGTCCTGACCCCGATACTGATGCTTGTACCTGCTGAAATGGCCTCTGCTGCCGAGGTCCCGGGGCTCTAACTGGAGGGGTCGAATGATGTGGTGTGGGAGGACGATATGTCTGCTGGTGTAGCGTCGGCACTTTCTGCTGAAAAGCCTGACGCTTGAAGGGTCCCTCAATGTGTACAGAAGCCGGCCTCTTGCAAGATAGAAGACGCTCCTCGATACTTTGGGCTAACTCTAAGCTCTGGTAGTAGTCAGTCATACCGTTTGCCACTATAAGAATGCCAATGTCTGGAATTAGACCACGGCAAAACCTACGCGTCATCTCCTCAGGGTCAGCAACCAAACTAGGAGCGAAACGGCTCAGGCGACTAAACTCTGCCGCATACTCGTCAACAGAACGGTTCCTCTGCTGGATGTTCTGGAATCGTAGCCCCATGGCTACCCTAGCGGTGGTCGAGAAGAATTTCTTCTTGAACTGGGTCTTGAACTGATCCCAAGTGGCTCTCCCTCTCGCGAATAACGGCTCATTCCTGAACCAAACTCCTGCCAAGTCTATCAGCAAAAATCCTGCTGCCTCGACCTGGAGGTCATCCGGCATCCTAACTCCAATGAGCTTCCTCTCTACCGAGTCTAACCAGTCATCTGCTACTACTATGCCCTCAGTCCCTAAGAACTCCATGGGATTCAGACCCATGAAGTCCGTGATCGTCCCTGCTCTCTGCCGCAGCTCTACAGGTGGTGGGACCACGGTACGTCCCTCAGAATGCTCCATGCTCTGGCAGAGTAGGGTGGTCTGCTCCTGATGGGTTGCTAGGAACCCCTGGATCAGAATGAGCAGTTGGTTCCCGTCGAGTGTGACGGAAGCCTGGGTAGGTATAGTGATAGGGGGTGGTGGAAGTATTGGGTCCTGCTGGGCCTGTGATGTGGAAGGTGGTTGTGGTATCTGGGTTTGTGGATCTGTGGAGTGGAGGAATGTGGTAGGTGGAGGTGGAGGTGTATCAGTCAACTGGTCAGCTGACTGGATGGGGAGTGTGTCATTCTCAGGTGAGACATACCGGGATGAACGAGTAAGCACCATCTAATTACAATAAAAAGACTTATAAGGACTCTTTAAGCAAAACAATCATAGACAAGAAAATCTAATTATAATAGCAAGCATGTGTTGTATTTCCTATGTTGCAATCCTAGTATTCCTCTAGGTGTTCTAAGCGTCATTCCTAATGTTGTCTAAAGTTTCTAATTGCAGGCATGCTTGGTACAATAACGTAACCAAACAATTTAGTCGACGAGACCTGCATGGGGGCACCACTAAAAACGTTTCACGACCCGCACCCGGTATAGGGGTACGAGAAGTGGGTACGTCCAGCCTACGCCGTAGTGTCGGCGGTAGTAAGCTGTCCTAGGTTGCTAACTAATCTCATGCAGTGAATATAAAAAGTACTTGTCCAGATATCAGCTCCGAATGGAGGACAAGTAAAGGGTATGATCTACTCAAACACAGTCTAAACATGAAAAGATAACACAGAAGTTATACCTAAGGAATTAAAGACAACAACAACTAACTACAAAAATAATACACCAATACCTCAAACCAACTTAATACAGACTCAAAATCTTAACTTTAATACATCAAGCCAAAACATGAAAGCTAAAGTAGTCTACTAGCTAATCTCCTGAATCACTCCTGAGAGTCGGGACCAAAGGTAGCTAATCCCTCGCCAGGTCCATGGTAAGCAGGGCATGTGTCCTCATGATTATCATCTGTAATATTTTCAACAGGTCCAATCAGGACGGGAACGAGCAAAACTCATCTAGAAAAACCTAAGTAAATGACAAAGAACTATAAATCAGTTATAGACAGTTTTATTGATGAGCATGGCAGTTTTACACAGGTAATGATGGCATAGAGAGGCAGTAAGATACAAGAAAAGAAAGGTAACTAGAACAAGAGAAAAATCATGGCAATGAAGACTGTAATAAAAGCTAACTGAACTAGAATAATATGTACGAGTCCAGACAGTACGATATAAGTCTAAAGTAATCCCAGTGTGAGTCCAGTCCATATAATCCGATACCAGATGATTTCCAGTACAGGATGAGTCCAACAGTGATCAATGAAACCAGGGTGAGTCCAACTATGATCTAATAGTGTGTTTTAAAATATCGAGATCGACATGCAAACGGCTGTAGGTATCAGGCACATCTCTCACTGATCGGGCAAGAGATGGCTATGCTTCCGGTAGATTCCAGTAGGAGATTCCGGATTTGGGGTATGTCTACATGTCTTACTCAATATTTCCACGCCCAGCAAGTGAATCCAAAATCGACAATAAGAATCGAGATGAGTCTGGCCAATACGTGATGATTCCAGAAATGATTCCGGAATGATACTAATGACTCCAGTAATAGAGGCCAGCAAGTAAGGTATGTGTCGATACATGAATCCAGAAATATCCATACGTGTTGATACAGAGAATCACATAGAACTAACTAGAACTGAAATACAGTAATCGACAAATAAATGAGAGAATTATCAGAGAATGTACTCGCCTGTTACTCTGGAAAGAGTAGTATAATATCAGATGTCTGTACCAGGGTCACAATGTCCTAAAATAGAGCAATACAGTTATGACATGTCCAAAATGAAGGTAAATAAAATCTACGATGCAATCTATATGAATTCTAAGCCAATCTAGGTCAAAGTTAAACTTGGTCAACACTACAGTCAAACTAAGTTATACTAGGTCACAAAAAGTTAAACTAAGTCATACAAGGTCAAACAAAGTTAAACAAGTCTAATCTAGGTTAAAGTCAACCCTTGGTCAAACATTCTAGCCAAACTAGTCAACTCTAGTTACTTGGGTCCATATAGGGTCAAGTCTTAGTCTAACTAAGGTTTTGGTTAATCATAGACTAGTCAATAAGGTAATTAGGTTATTCTTGACTAATGGTCAACATCCAGTCAAACCCTATAAGGCTAACTCAAAACCAAACATAGGCTAACCTGTCTTAGAATACCTAAGATACTATACTACAATTACCTATACAAAGTATACCACACATAAATACATATAGTACAATACCAACCTTAATCCTATAATCAAGCTAATCCCATTCTCCAACTCAAGTCATGACTCGACTAGGTATCTAACTTAACCCCATACATTTTTCATCTATACAGGATTACCCTCATAATCCATATGGTCAACCTAATCATCTAGTTTAGTCAAACTCAAGTCAAATAGTCCTTCTATGTTCATCCAAGTCATTTTAGGTCAATTTGGTCAAGGTTTGACCTATAGTTGACTTTGGTCAACAATGGTCAATTACCTAGTCAAACTATGTCTTACTAGTCAACTAGTTAAACTAGTCATTTCAGGTCAATCCTAGTCAATTCTAGGTTAACTAGGTCAACTTTGACCTAAGGTTGACTTTGGTCAACCCTTAGTCAACAAGGGTCAACAAGTTGGGTTTTGGGCCATTAGGACTAGCCCCAAGCCATAGGCTAATAATCTTGGCCATAGGCCATAGTCATGGGGTTTCATAGAACCTATACCTAGTAGTTATACATATATTTATATATCTATATATAGACTCTATCTACCTACTACCCATATGTCAAAATAGGAATACTATATATAATACAACCCACATACATATATATATATAATATCACTACATGAGAACTAATACAAATATATATATACATATATATATATACCTATATATTATATATATAAAACCTATTTATATATTACATATATATATATAGAGAGAAGGGAAGAGAGAGAGGGATATAGAGTGAGAGAGTGAGAATGAGAGAGAGAATTAGAGAGAACAGTGAGAGAGAGAGAGAGAGTGCTGCTGTATACAGCAGGGGGGGGAGAAGTTCCAGATTCTG
Organism: Iris pallida; assembly: GCA_029216955.1. Lineage (NCBI taxonomy): Eukaryota > Viridiplantae > Streptophyta > Magnoliopsida > Asparagales > Iridaceae > Iris > Iris pallida. The sequence continues at coordinate 6,947,777 of JANAVB010036017.1, read as the reverse complement.
GAACCACAAATCCAGTCCCAAACACACACACACAGAGTAACATATATACATATATATATATATATATATATATATATATATATATATATATATATATATATATATATATATATACACACAACTCCCTATATACACTACCAAATACCCCCAAAATTCACCCACACTCACACATACATATATACTACGTATATATGTACTAAAATACACTCATACAATGTATAAATCATATTAAAATTAGTTTTGAAATTAGTTTTTACAAAACTGGAAAATATCCTAAAATCAGAAAAATAGGGACTGTGCATTGGTAATATAGGTAACTCGATTTACACTCACCAAACCGAGCTAAGGCTCGAACCCAAGGGTTGGTAACACTAGCCCCTAGTGTCCTCTAGTGTCTAGGGGGACTGACACGACACCACGACACATTTCGACGTGTCTACGACTCACAAAACCCAATCGGGTAAACTCTGATACACACGCCCACACACAGTATCGTGCACGCGTGCAAATCACCCTAGGACACGACACACACACTCTCGTGTCTCGTGCTCGTGCACGAATGTTCACCTAGGGGTTGTGCACGTGTCCAACACCCTGCACCGTGTCCACGTTGATCCAGGACACGGTACGAAGACCGTATCAGTCGTGAAAACACGACTGATACGCGCGTTTTAGACCGCGTCGTGCACGCGGTCGTGCGTCTCGTGTTCGCGACACAGGACACGACACACCACGTGCTCGTGTCCACGTGTTCGCCCCATGATGGGCTACACACTCGTGTCACCACGAGGTACCCAAGTGTCGTGTCCACGCGACACGACATGCACGAAGTTGGCCCCCGCGCGCGTGTGTGCTGACAGTGCACGACCAGTGCACGTGTCCGTGCTCTCTCGATACGACACCAACGTGTCTCAAACTCGAGGGGGGCATGTCAGAGGTTGCCCCCTCCTCTGTGTCAATTTTCACGTGTCCACGTGTCCCACAGTGTCCGTGCTAAGTGTCGAGTAGCAGGGCATGCACGCGTGGCCTCGTGCTGCGAGTTCGTGTCCATTTTGGACACGAACACAGCACAGAAATATTCTCAGTCAAGTTGTTTCGTGTCCTACATGTCTAGGGCTTCACAAAAGTGTAATTTGTTTTACAAAATAACAAAGTTTAATCCTAAGTGGCATTTCACCAAATACTGCAATTAAGACACAGACACGTGTCCGATACGGACACCAAACCAAGCCTATTTCCTACCAAACTTGACCCACAGTTAGGGTATACCTATATGCATGCATTTATGAAGAGAAATCACAATATTAGCTAGGTTTATAGGTATTTACCTATGAGTGCAAAATCCTCAATATTAGGCCTTTTTGAATGAAAACCTCCTTCAACTCCCAATGTCCAAAGCTCCACAAATCCTCGCTAGCAAGCCATAACTAGTATCCTCTAGTGTAGGGGAGTCTAATGCAAGAAACTAGGCTCAATTTGGAGTCCAAATGATTAAGTGGTGAGGGTGTGAAGTTGTGGGAAAAACTTGATTTTTGGTGTAAAGGAAAGGGGCTTTTGATGAGGGGGTGTGATTATATAGAGGGGGGTAGGGTGTTGGCTGCCATGGGGGGGTAGGGTAGATATTTAGGGTCCCCTCCACCTTTCTAACTTAGCCCCTAAGGCTTTGACTAGGTAGATAGATATTTCTAGGTTCTAAAATATCTAAAAATAAAATATCTAGATATTATCAAACCTAGATATTTACACATAGGTTAACATCTAACATTAGCCTCCTAGGTTAGTGACTAATCTCTAGGTTAGGGTAAACTAGGTTAGGGACTAACATGACACTAATCAAATAATTAAATAATAATAAAAACACATAAATCCAAATAATTCCTAATAAATCCTAGAAAATTACCAAAATACCCTTTAGGCTAAAAAGCCCTAATTTGATGTTCTAAACCTATGGCTAGGCTCACATGATCATGGTTAGTTTCTAGGTTATGAAATCTCTAGGGTTTACACTAGGGTTACACTAGTAAAATCACAAAGTCATAAGCCATGACTTAGAAAATAGTTTTAAATTAACTAAAATCATCAAAAATCATATCATGACTAAAACACCATTAATAAGTAATAAAAATAATAAATTTTCAAAAATACCCCAATTTCAGAAAACTGGGTCTTACACCATCCCCTTCCAAAACCCAACCCCGGCCAACCAGGCCAGACCACCCACAACCGACATCACCCCAATACATTCCGATAGCCGACTGCCGTCCCCAGCCAAAGACCCTCGCCTAACTACCGGCCACTCCAGCAAACTCCTTTCGCCAATCGCCACCCTCCACACTCCACCAGAACCACCTCCTCATCACAGCCACAACACCGACACGGCAACCGTACACTCGTCACCATCCACCGCCACCCCGATATGCCGCTCCGACAGAACCCCTAGAACAATTGCCGCCACCACCTTCGCCCTCATCACCATCACTCTGTCGACTTCACGGCAACCCCCGGCCACTACAACCCCAACCACCTGTCGCCCCGGCCATCGCCACCATCAACCCACCGTTCCACCATGGCCACCACCATCGACAGCAACCACCATCCCCATAGACTCCGACCGACCCTACCACCAAAAAATCCCCCAAAACTAAAATCAAACCATCACCATCGCCACCTATACCCCAGACCCGGCAACTTAGTCGTCGGTGCCACACCGAGCCGCCCGCCAACAAACTAAGACACAACCATCACCCTTACTTACCCGTCAGAGCCGCTGTTGCCGTCGATCGCTGCCTTCCTGGGCCCCGCGCCTACGCACGCGATCAGCACCCTCTGGATCCGCGCGCGTTCGCCTCCTCCCCGCACGTCGCGGCGGCCACGCTCCGCCCCCATCCACACGACCTAAGGTTGAGCGCCCCGACCACCCTCTTCCGCTCCCTCACCCTCTCTTCTCTCGCCACTCGTCCGACGCTCCCCTCCCCATCCCGAACTCCTCTGCTCCCGACTCCCCCCTCCCCAGCTCTATATTCCTCTACTTCTTCATTGATATTTTTATTTTCTCTTTTCTTTTCCTAAAGAAGAGACAACTATTTTAGTTTCTTTTTTTTGTTTGTTGGGTTGACTCGATTGGTAGCCTTTGTTGCTACTCAAAAGAGAGGTCCAGTAAACAAATGCACAGTTGTGCATTGCTAGTTTGAAATGAGTTATTATTTCATTATATTAGTATGGTTGGTTTCCTTTTTATTATTTTTTATTACTATTACAATTTATTATTAGTATTATTAAAATTTTTGCTTCCAGCAGTACAAACCTTCCAACTGCATATAAATTTTTTATTTATTAGTATCACTTTTAGCATAGTATTTATATTTTATTTATATATTTTTATTTATTAATAGATAGATAAATATATTTCTCAAAAAAAATTAATTATTTGGCAAATGTAGGAGTTTTAAACTCTAAATAAATTTCTAGTTTGCTTTCAAACCCATTCTTCTACAACTTAGAGTAGCTGTGGCCTAAAAAATAAAATTTTCCAAGTATTTAACCTATCATATTAACAGTTTCAAAAAATTTCGTATATATTTATGTAACATATTTCGACAACTTAGAGTACTCTAATCACGTTTTTTTAATATATTTTCAACTCTTCATCCCAAAAACTATTTTAATTAATAAAAATATATTTTCAAGTATTTATATAAAATATTTTTATTAAGTAAACCATAGATTTCGACTTGCAATGATTTTACTATTTATAAAATATTTTGAGAATAATAAAGTATAGTTTTCAAAGATTATAAATAGTCTTCAAAAAATCATGATATATTATTTATCCAAATTCCTTTAATATTCCTTATGTTCATGGCTAAGTCCATTATTTCTATTTCCTCATTAATTTCGCACCTCCTTATGTCGACCCTAACTAATCTGACCGGCCTGGACCTAAAGGAGCAGTCCATGCCATCATCAGAGGCTGTCTTGCGGAGTTGTACACCGAAGTCATATTTTTGTGCCATCTTGATCATCACATCACACCAGGCGTCACTACCAGGCAAGATACCTTGCCATTAGCTGATTATTTTACTTTAGCTCATATTCATGCATTATTCATTATTTACTTTCTGTAAAATAAACTGTGATACATGGCATAATTAGATAGAATCTTACTATCCAGTTCTATTTCTGCTATGTACTATTTTCTTACACATTGAACTTAGATTTAAGGGACCACCCTTGTGTGTTACATTTATAGGCCTTGACACATTTGTACCACGTTGTTGTGAGTCACATATAGAACTCGGACATGCGTGACTGGCTGGCCACCAGTACGTATAAGCCGTGCGATAGGATTAATCGCTAATAGAGGTTGCATGCTTAGTTTGACTTAGCGGTTAATATAGGTTATATGTGTTGTGGATACAACATAGTAGGAATTGGGTAGGGGAGGACATATCCTTAGCGTATGGGCTACTTTACATATTTCCTTTGTGACAGTACGCTCCACCGGAGATGCGGGTTGATGACCCATGATTACTGACGGCCACTGACGTTCTGCAGAACGTTATGATCTTATTGCTTGGGCCTCTAGTGCCCCAAGGGGGGACCATGCCGATCCTATTTTAGCCAGGGCCCATGCATTGGAGGATGTTCTTAAAACTGCATAAACTTAGACTGGTTAGGCTACCTTATCCGTTAGGTATGAGTACTCTTGGCTTGGGTACTTGTATCTGACCGTGGCTTGGAACAATAACTTGTTGCGGATTAGTTCGCCACATCTTATCCTTGTTTGGTTGTAGGTGTGGCTTACTACTCCGATGAGAAGGTATTGAACCTTGTTGTGGCCCGGATACCATATTGTATTCGTGACTTGGAAAGATACTTCATCGTGGGTTAGTGTGCCATCTCATGTCCTTTTTGGTTGGGGGGATGGTACGCTAATCCAAATGGTGAGGTATTGGACCATGTTATGATCCGATCTTACTTATTATTATTGAGCAGTATTTATTCAGCTATATGGCATGATATTATGTATCTTGTTACGTCTCTCTGAGGACCTGGTTATCCCTCTATGTGTGTGTTCTTGTCTTCTGCAGGTATTCTCGCCGAGGTCGTGATTTTCTTATTCCCTTCGAAGATGACGTGTCTTGGATCTTTCTTTGCTACTCTCGACAATTCATTTTATTTTCCATGTATTTCTTCCATTACTTGTTGGTAGTGGATTTGTCTCCGCCCAACATATTTTACAAAGACAATTCATGGTTATTATATAGTATCTTTTATTCCTTTATTTTGTGAATTAGATTAGTTAGCCTCGGTTTTACTGTATTTACAGCTTACATATACATACAAGGATTCCATATATTGGAGCATACTTCGTATGTATACAGCTGGCATGTCTACGTACTTAGTCCTAAGTATTTTGGGACTGGAGCATTAAAATATGTACGGTGTGCAGGATGAATTCATAGAGGGTATACAGCAGTTCTTGCAGTTCGCCAAGGCATTTTCTCATGACATGGACAGTACCAAAATTAAGTGTTCGTGTGTGAGATGTCGCAACTTGAAATATCATCCAGAAGTGGAAGTCACCTATCATTTGTACTCAAATGGTTTCACCCCGAATTACTATCAGTGGACCGCGCACTGAGAACTTATCTCTTTAGCATCAGATTCGGAGCCTTATATGGATGTCCACAACCACGCTACTTACAACGATGGGTTGATGAACATGGTTTTTGACGCGGTAGGGCCTAATTTTGATCCGGACAATCATTATGCAGTCGAGGAGGCACCGAATGCCAATATTGTAAAGTTCATAGAGTTGCTAGAGAATGCAATGACTCCATTATATATATCCAGGTTGTGAGGATCATTCACCGTTGGAGGTGGTTACAAGATTGTTGAGCATCAAGTCCGATTTTAATATGTCGCAAGATTGCTACAACCGACTGATAGAGTTGATTATAGAGATCTTTCCCGAGGGTGCTAAGTTGCCTAAGGACTTCTACCGATCTAAGAGGATGGTGAGATCAGCTCTGGATGTGATACGAGAAAATTGATGTATGTCATAACGGGTGCATGTTGTACTACAAAGACGACAAGGATGAAGACGCCTGCAGATTTTGTGATGCTGATCGCTACAAGGGCAATGTTAGAGAAGGTCTATCGGTGCAACGAAGCCTACCGATTCGATGTACTACTTGTCGTTGATGTCGCGGTTGCAGCGGTTGTTTATGGTGAAGGAGACTGCAGAAAACATGAGTTGGCATAGGTAGGAAACAAATCAAAGGAGTATTGGATCACCCATCTGATGGAGAAGCATGGAAGTACTTTGATCGAGAGTATCCTAGATTTTGCTTCTGAACCGCGTAATGTCAGATTGGGGCTCTGATCCGAGGGTTTTACCACATTCGGACTTTCATGCTCCCAGTATTCGTGTTGGCCTGTGATCGTCACTCCGTACAATCTACCGCCTTGGATGTGCATGAAGACTTCGAATATGTTCCTCATCGTTATTATCCAAGGTCCGAACAATCCGAAGAGTAACATCGATGTGTATTTACAGCCATTGATTGATGAGTTGAATCAGATGTGGGAAGTAGGTTCCAATACGTACGATATTTCTAGTAAGCAGAATTTTCAGATGCGGGCAACACTTATGTAGACCATCAACAACTTTCTGGCCTATAGAATGTTATCTGGATGGAGCACGCATGGTCGTCTTTCATGTCCATATTGCATGGACCGTACTAAGGCTTTCCGTTTGAAATACGGAGGCAAATCGTGCTTCTTCGATTGTCATTGACAATTCCTGCCGAAGGATCATCCGTACCGGAGGAACAAGAATGCTTTTCGTGCCGACGTTGTGGAGAAGGCTAATCCACCGTCAAGGTGGCCCGGATACACGATATGGAAAGAGGTAAAAGATTTATCATGAGCTATTGAAGAGCCTGCTAAGGGCTACAAGTGTGACAGATTTGGTCGCACTTATAACTGGACGAAGAGGATTATATTCTGGGATCTGCCATATTAGAGCACCAATCTGATTAGACATAATCTTGATGTCATACATATCGAGAATAATGTGTTTGACAACATAATTAATACTCTAATGGACGTAAAAGGTAAGACGAAAGACAATCCAAATGCTAGATTGGACGTGGAAGAAATATGTAGATGTCCTGCATTAAATTTGATAGAGGATGGGAATGGAAAGTTGAAGCAGCCTAAGGCAATTTTTTTATTGGAGAAGGAGGATAAAGTGAGACTTTGTAGGTGGATTCAAGGCCTAAAATTTTCAGACGGGTACGTTTCGAACTTGAGAAGATGCGTCGACCTCAAGGAGAACAAACTGACATGTATGAAGAGCCATGATTGTCACGTATTCATGGAGAGGTTAATTCCGATTGCACTTCGGGAATTCTTACCCCAGGTTGTTTGGGATCCATTGACCGAGCTTAGCATATTCTTCAGAGATCTTTGTTCTACTAAGTTGCTCGTTGATCGTCTAAAGAAAAGCAAAAAAATGATATTGCGGTAACACTGTGCAAGCTCGAAAAGGTGTTTCCTCCTAGATTCTTCGACTCCATTGAGCATTTGTTAATTCATCTTTCCTACGAGGCACGTATTGGTAGGCCCATCGGTTATCGGTGGATGTACCCGTTTGAGCGGCATTTGAACGACCTAAAGAGAAAGGTGAAAAATAAAGCTCGGATCGAGGGTTCTATTTGTGAAGCCTATGTTCTCGAGAAGATTACAAACTTCTGCTCGACGTATTTCAAACCTCATATTGCTACGAATAGAACGAGAGCTCCGAAAAACGACGACGGATATCAAGAATCTAATGATGGAATACTGAAAGTATTTAATGCGTCCAGAAAAGCCTTCAGAAAAAATTAAGAAGAGAGATATTTGAATGACGAAGAGCTAAGGGCTGTTCAGTTATATATTACTCAATTGTGACGAGGATGAAGTGGAGAAGCTAGAGGGGTAAGTAATTAATAATGAGTTTACATCATCTTAATGTAATAGTATAAGCTAATATTATAGTACTAATCGGTGGTTGCTTCGTTGTTTTTCAACACATATAATGATGAGTTGAGATCGGTTAGACCCTACATAAAAACGAAGTATTAGAACAAGAAATGAGACATAATTTTCCTTCCTGGTTGAGCGCATATGTAAGCAGCTCGGTAATTACTGATCCCTTCTAATGCAACTTCACAATAAATAACTTGCTATCGCTTCTTTGATATTCAGGTCGAACGTTTAATTTCATCCGAGATTGAATCAATTAGAACCCTAACCAAGGGACCAATTACTGCCGTTAAAATATGGCTAAGTTACTGTGTTAATAGTTTTAGGTTCAAGTCGACAAATGCTCCGATCAGAAACAGCTTCCTGGATCTTGATTCCACAAAAAATAGTTGTTTGTGTATCAAATCTTCGAACTACAAAGATGTCGATCCAGGCAAAGATTTCTTTGGTATCTTGCGAGAGATTGTGGAGTTGACATATAATTATGGCAGAGAACCTGCTAAGATCGTGTTATTCAAGTGTGAATAGTTCGATCCGATAGAAAATCAAGGTTGAAAAATTGACAAGTATGGTCTTGTGGATATAAACTACAAGCGTAGATATCAAGGTTACGAACCATTTGTCCTATCAACTCAGGCTCAGCTCGTGTACTTCACAGCTTATCCGAGACGGGGAACAACGAGGTCTCTACTGCAGCATCATGGAGCTCAAGGATATGATTGAGAGGACAGAACATGGCGTCACTGATCTTAGAGCGTCGACACAGTACAGTGTGATGGAGCTGCAGGTATCACAGCTGTCCATGGGCGAGAGGCTGACGATGATGCAGGATTCGATGATTGATAGCAGTACGAGACTGTTATCTACTATTTATTCATACAACTAGCGACTAGCAGCGTTGGAGCAGATACGTCCTCCGGGTGCTCCTTCATCATCACAAATGTCACTGCCTCCTTTATCGTCATCGACTCCACCTGCATCGGTATCGATTTCACGGGAGAAGTATGAGCTATTCTTATCCCTTAGGCGCGGCGGTGCCTCTCTTGGTCCAGATCCCTAATAGTCCTAGTTACGACTGTTTATTTCTTGTTTGTTAGAGTGTTTGTTTCTGTGTTGACCCATGATATTGGATTTGTGTAGACTTATCTTATTGTTTGATTGGCTGTGTAGACTATCTCCGTGGATATTTATGTGTATATATTAGACTTGGTTGTATAGTCATTGGATATTGGTTGTGTAATGTATTATTAATTTTTATTATATTCTATTTTATTATTCGTTTCAACTGTATGTATCATTACCGGTGTTGAGTGTTCCACCGAAGGGGTCGACGAACCTAGGGAATTCAACGGAGGGTTGCTCCGGGTCTGTTCATTATTAAACTGTAGGGATACACACTATTAGAATATGTCATTCTGTTTCCTATTTTTTATTTTTTTTTGCAGATTTTAGCAATGTTTAGCGACGTTTAGCGGCGCTGAATAGCGACTACAAAGACGTCGCAAAATGTCGTAAAACGTCGCTAAAATCTGCAGAAATTTATTACAGAAAGCAGTCGCTAAACGACGCTAAACGTCGCTAACATCTGCTTATGTCTACCAACGTTTACCGATTACATATACGTCGCTTAATACTCCGACGTTATCCAGCGACATTTATACATCGCTTAATCAGCCAACGTTTATCGACTGCACGTACGTCGCCAATTTGTCGACATGGAGTCGGTCAACGTCGACAGTCTAAGCGATGTAGAAACGTCGCTGGAAAACGTCGCAACAGCGACGTTTTACGACGTTTTCCTTGACAGTGACTTGCGTTAATACGACAAGCGTGAGAACGTCACAGAAAACGTCGCTGAGCCATTTTAGCGACGTCTTTCTTCGTATTAGTGACGTTTTTTTTGCATCGCTAATATGTAAAATTTTGGTAGTACAATTTGAAGAATCAACATCTTCTTTTTTCTCAGCTTCGATGTATCTGTCTCCATTGTGTCTTCCTCTTCCATGACCTCTTGGAGCACCCCTTCTTTCTCTCGAACCGCCTCGAAAAGACATATGTGTTTGGAAAGCTTGCTCTAGAGGAGTGGAATCATATTGTTTCATACGGAGTTCATGGGACTGAAGTGAACCCTATAAACTCTCTACTGAAAGTGTAGACAAATTCTTGGATTCTTCAATGGCTACTACGGTAGACTCGAATTTTCGAGTCAAGCTTCGTAGAATCTTCTCAACAATTCTTTGATCTTCAACTTTCTCGCCATTCACTTTCAATTGGTTAACAATGTAAATAATCCGATTGGAATAATCTTCAATGGATTCTACATCTTTCATCTTTAGTGTATCAAATTCACTACGAAGAGTTTGTAGCCTTAACATTTTCATCTTGTCATCTCCCTTGTATGAAGAATGAAGTGTGTCCCATGCTTCCTTTGACGAAGTCACCGTCGATTTTCTTTCAGAGATAACCTCATCCACCGCTTGATAGATGAAAAATAATGCTTTCTTGTCCTTCTTGCGAGCTTCCTTCAATTCTTGAAGTTGTTGTGCATTGAGACTAGCCACATCAGCGGGTTCCGCAACTCCGCTCTCTACAATATCCCAAAGATCTTAAGATCGGTAGAGGACCTTCATTTGAATACTCCAATATTGATTGTAATTCTTGCCGGTTAAGCGAGGTAGTCGGGGCTGCAACATGTTGTTATTGTTGTTGGAAGCCATGACACCTTTCTGGCTCTGATACCACTTTGATAGAGATAAACTTCTTCTGGAGATGGGAAAGCACAAGAGGGATGTGTTCTCTTGTTTCTAAAACACTAGAAGAGGATGCTCAAAATATTATGAAGTGGAAAATGTTTATTGATCTTTGCTTGATGATAAAGTGTACAAGATGATGCTCTTATATAGCATACGTATTTGCATAAGTTATATGTTTATTAAAGATATAAGTTAAATAGAAAATTAAGAAATGATGAAACCGACTTAGAAACTTGTCATGCATATGAACATGACATATGATGTTTCTTCTCTTTACTAAAACTTGTAACTCTCTATCTTATATTTCCAACAAGAGAATCCCCAAATTAAAATTGAAAACAGATAAAAATGAGACATGCTTAGGACTTGGAATTCCATCTCCATCTCCATCTCACTTGCATGGCTTCAGCGGTCCTCCACACAGGCACTTGTTGTGTGCGTAGTTCTCTGGCGACAGTAACCTCCCTCCATTCGGTGGTATCTTTCCACACAGCTTGTTGCTGTTCACGTCAAAGTAATTCAGGTTCCGCAACTTGGTGATCCCATATGGAATGCTTCCATAGATCTCGTTATGGCTGATATCGATGTATTCCATGCTGGGCGGGAACACCGCCTTGCCGAAATCGAACGCGAGGCTGTTCCTTGCCAGATTGATATGAACAGTAGGCTTAGATCTGCCGAAGAGGAACAACGCGTCGCCAGGTGAGCTTGTTGTTGTCCAGGTAGACGCTGGAGAAGGGGACGCTGGCGAAGGACTTGGGGACGGTTTCCGGTGAGCTTGTTCTCGGACAGGGCGAGGGAGGCTAGAGAACCTTTGGGCAGTTTGCTGAAGAGGGAAGCCGGGACGGCGCCGGTGAGGCGGTTCCCAGAGAGGGTGAGAGAGGTGAGATGGACGAGGTTTCCGAGGGAAGCGGGGATGGGCCCGGAGAGCCTGTTGTATCTGAGCTCGAGCCCCTTGAGGGAGGCGAGCTCGGAGAGGAAGTGGGGGACAGGGCCGGAGACTTGGGTTTGGGATATCTGGAGGGACTGGAGCTTCTTGAGCTTCAACAGCTGCGGAGGGATGGTGCCTTCGAGGCTGGAGATGCGGCTGAAATCGACGTGCTCGAGCTCGGAGAGGTCACCGATGGCTGCGGGGATGGAGCCGTTGAGGAAGATGGATTCAGGCATGTCATAGTCGTTGAAGAAGCGGAGGATGGTGACTCGGCCGCTTGCGCTGTCGCAGCTGACGGAGTCCCAGGAGCTGCAGCAGTCGGTGGATCTGGACCATGACGTCAAGGAACTGTAACGGAAGGAGTTCTTGAAGGCGAGGAGGGCACTCTCGTCCTTCTTGTTGCATGCTGCTGCTGCAGAGGAGGCGGAAGAAACAATGTGAGGAAGATGAGGAGAAGAATGGTAGTAGCCATTTTGAGAGAGAGAGAGAGAGAGAAAATGATGAAGAGCCATTGCTTGCTCCTGCTCTATTTAAAAGCTTCCGGCCAAGAGAGTCAGCTATCTGCACAGTATAGTTGAATTCTGAACCGTGTGGCCCATTAGGAAGGTGATACACAATAGCTGCCAAGAGAGTCAGCTATCTGCTTTATTTATAAGCTTCCCGGCAAGAGAGTCTTCTTCTTCTTCTTTTTTCCTACCTACCCCCAGCCCTAAGCTAAAGCATCGCGCCCGCTCCCCCCCGGAGTCGAACCCCGCCCGCCCCCCACATGTACATTACAACAACACCACAACACTATTGGGCCCGGCCAAGAGAGTCAGCTATTAGCACATTATAGTTGAATTTTGAAGCATGTGGAGCAGTGTCAATTTTTAACCCTTGTTAGCAATCACCCGAATAAAACTCGAATTATACGCGATTTTTTTGTATTTTTCATAAACGTATAATACTTGCATACTTTTGACAGATCCAAATCAGTACGTAAATTTTAAGCTTGCGAAGTTTTAAACGCGTTCTGTATAAATTATTGAAAATTTTGGCACAAAAAATATACTAGAACCCGTTTAATTAACCAAATTTGACAACATATTTAAGAATGTAAAGTTTCTAACCTTAATATTTTCATTTTTCAAAATTTGACCAAAATTTTGAACGTATTTTATTTGCACTGAGCCTATTTATACTCGTACATTTGTCGTCACGAATTTTTTCCGTTTGCCGAATTGCTAACAAGACTTTTAACTAGTGACAGTGTGGCGCGTGCGTTGTGCTTTGTATTACTTTGGCGCTTTCATTAGTGCACAAGATGCGTCAGCTTCTCAGGTTTAGAAGTGGAGACATTTGCTAAAATATCTCTTAAAAGTTAATGATGCCAAATATAAAAACTAATAAGAAGTGGCGGGTTATAGAAAATAATCCACTTCTAAACTTTTATTTACCAGTAAAAAAGTAGGTTTAGAATTGGGTTATTTTCTATAACCTCTCACTTCTCATTAGTTTTTACATTTGGCATTATTTTTAGGGGATATACCTTCAGTTTGAAATATATAAACTAGTATATACCTTCAGTTTGAAAATTTCTGTACACATGAACAATATTCTAAATTTCGCACGGCTGGACAAGATTTTTTCTATTTTGAATTTGAAAATTAAAATAGAAATTAAAATATATAATACAAATTTAAAATCCAAATATGTTCCAATTTTTAAACCCAATATAATTCACAAGTTGCTTTCTAAAAATAAATTTTAAATTTTAATGTTCTAATATTCACCAAAACAATTCATCAAGTATGAAGCAACGAAATTCGAATACAATCTCGATCTTCAATTGCAACAATCCATCGAAATTCTCAAGACTTTAACTTCAAAACAAAGCCTTATCTTTCAATCTCGCTACTCTAGTTCTATTCCAATACAATCTACGTTGGCCATGCTTTTTAAAGTTAATTATACCCATCATATCGCTCAACATTGGGACGTACTCTGCCTAACTACTAGGCTAGCTTACAAGTCTCATTCAAATATCTGATATCTCATCAATCACATTTAACCATCATCATAACTCATCTCTAACATGCAACCAAGAATCAATGTGCTTACCACATTCGTAGGGCCAAACCATACCCAACAATCTATGGAATTTGTCACGCCCCAGAACCAGAATACTGGAGAGCGGGGGCAGACACAGCCAGCTACGTATATTGAAGTGCAACCCACACTACAAGAATAAAAGTTTTCTTGACGGACATTCCCCGTCAAGAAATGGGTATCTTGACGGTTGCAGATCCGTCAACTAGCCGGAGTCAAGAAAAGACCCCCTTTTCTTGACGGTCGCTGACAGGACTTTTCTTGACGGTTTTTGGCCGTCATATAAAGTAGTTTTTTACTGTTTTTAGCCGTCAAGATAGCAGTTTTTAGAAACCGTCAATGTAGGTGAAAACTTTTCTTGACTCCGGCCTAGATGACGGCTATTAGCCGTCAAGAAAAGTATTTATTCACAGGCTATTATGCAGCATGATTTGAATTAAAATTGACGTTTGACAACCGTCAAGAGAAGCTATCCAAAGTACCGTCAAGAGAAGCTTGCCAAAATTCCATCAAGAATTATATATAATATTAATCAAACACACATAATATCATTCCAGAAGCTACACACATCAAATTACTATAAAACCCAAATTTGATATTAACAAACTGTATTGTTCATACAACAAAAACTTCCAATACACATCCCACCACTTGTATTCTTCACTTGTCCAACCACAACATAATCCAACCAAAAAGTACACATCCCACATCTGTTGTTTCCATACCACTTAAACATCCAAACCACAAATATCCATCACTTGTCACCACAAAACATAATCCAACCATACAAAAAAACAAAAAAAACTAGCAAACCAGATCGAAGCACATCCCTCCCATATCCACAGCATTCCTATTCACAGCATGCATGCACCTTCATTTTTCAGCAAGTTCCTGAGAGACCAAGAACACAAATTATCAATACTTTTCCTACATATGAACAAGAAAGCTGGTAAAAAATTAGGAACATATGAACACTAGCTACTCTATGTCACACAAACATGGATCCGACACAACACCGTAAAGACACAACAAGAAATACACCACACCTTTGTAGTGGTCCTGCCTAATGTATTTTGGGGTATCGGGGAATGGTGAAGTAAACAGAGCTATAGGGTTTCTTGCAGAAGTGGATAAAAGTAAATTTATCCTTGAGGCATCTACAACATCATCCATAGTGGATCTACTCTCAAAAGATGGACATTGTCATTGTCATATGAAAATGCTTCCTAATTTTTCTCAACAAAGTTTGAAGGTAAATTAATTGTGACATATCTAAAGGAAATGGATTCTAACACAAACCATTGCAATCTCTAGTCCACCACCAAGAGCCAGGCCATATACAACTGCCACTAAAGGTTTCCTTGCACCTGATCAAGTAGGAAAAAGAAAAATCAAATAAGCATCAGATTTTTCCTCAATAATAGCAAAGTAAATTACAATCCTTCCGTTTACCTTCTATAATGATGTAACAAAATCTACTGACATGGAACCAATTTTTGCCTCTTCTTTTGAATTAAAAAGTAAAAGCAGTAAGAGGATGAAAAAAACGTGAAAAGGAATTCAAGCCTAGATGTATAACACTTAATATTTCTACTCCCAAAGGAATTGATATCGACACCACCTGAAAACTTTCCTCCTGCACCTGCTCATTTAGTGTCTATAAGCATCATCAAGCATTCATGTTCCAAAAATTAATGCTACTACAGAACTAGCTTAAGTTACTAGTTAGCACAATTGCTTTCACATCATCTCTTCTCGTGGCTTGGTCATAACTCTCCTTTAGACTGATTATTACTGCAAGAATAGAAAAAATAGTAATATTTCTTAATTCCTAAATATTAGAAGGATATGAAACTAAGAATTTTAATTGATATGTCAGAATGTTCAAAGATTAAACAAGACCAAATTGCATCCTTATCTCAATTGATAAACAAGAGTATACCATATTTAACAAATGAACAAACATATTATAACAATGAAAAAAATGGACCATATTTGTTATTTTATTTCAGTTACTGCATCTTAAAATGAGTGGTCAATAAGTTTTTCTTGAGAATTCCTTTTGACATCTTTATTGCTTGCAACATCCTAATTTTACATAGAACAGATATAACTCAAAATTGCATTTTGGTGGAACCAGAGACCTAATTTTAATGATAACAAAGGGTAAACAAAAGACCTCATACTTTTTTTCTTGTATGCTTGTCGGATTGCCGCTTCCTCAGACGACATGCATCTCCCAGTAGGTGTAGTCATTGTTCACAACATGGAAGTAACCATGCTTGCACCTGCAATTTCCTCCCCCAAACAGAAAAAGAAACCATGATTCAGATCTCTTTTCTTTCCTTCCATCTATCAATATCTACCTTGGCATTCTGTGCATTAGGTGCCTAATGCACAGAAGATGGGCCAAATACGTTCAAACAAATACTAGCTGGAGATGCAAAAGAGAAATAAAGTGTAAAATCTTGAACTTCCTCTTAATGTAGCCTATTAGTTCCTAAAACAATAGACACTTCCCACTAGGAAAGAAGAAAATAAAACAAGAAAAACAAGCTTCAGACTACGAGCAAAAGTCCCAATATTCAATTTAATGCATTGACAAACTCAGGTTGCGAGCAAGTTCTTGATAGCAATGAAGTCTATTGATAAGAGTTAATATCTTGAAAGAACAATGGCATGAAGAAAGAAAAAAAAAGAATTTCATTTGGACGTAGTAAGAGTTTCACCAAAAATGCCTAACAGAAACTTCACAAGAGTCTTAGAAAAGAGGGAGTATCTTACTATCTCAAGGACACCATCCTTGGTAAGGACTAAATATCATAAGGAATAAGCATAAATCACAACATAATATATATAGAGGAAATAAGGTTTTCAACTATGCATCATAGAGGAAATAAGCATAAATCTCTATTGTTAATATTCTACTCAAGGTGTGATTATCGTTGTGCTTTCAACTATGTCCCATAGAGGAATAAGTATATACAACATAATATATAGAAAGTTAATCATGAATAATATAATCCAAATTATAAATATTAAAAACACTACTATGTATTAATTGGTTTAAACAACACAGGTACTCTTAGGTATAAACCAACCTCTGAAAACCAAAATCTTATTTAGTTTTTCAAATGATGCCAATTAGACAACTAATTAATAAAATGGGTCTGCTCATCAGCGAGAAGTGTGAGGGCTTTTTGGTGCATCTTGTTTGTGCAGCACATTCGTAGTCTTGTATCTAGGATACTAGAAAAAATTGTAGCATCAAAACAAGTAATATTTAACATTGAACAATGTGGAAAAACACTTCAGACAAAAATGGCTTTCAAGAACAATAGGTGCCAAAAATTCATATATAACAGCCAATTGATGCACCATACTTTACCAATTAAGGAAAAAACAAGGAAAGAAGGATGCAAAAAATAAATTGAGCCATATGATATCTCAATTTTCATGTCAGTTGCTAAATGCATGCATTAGAAGTGTACCTTTAATCCATCCTAATAGACTGATAACAAGAGGCAGCATAAATTGCCCTAGTTGATAGTACTATGGAAAGTTAGAAACGGGTCAAAATTCAGAGAACCTAATACATCACAATAGTTTAATTTCTTCCTATAATTTGTCTAATGTCTAAAACCTGTCCACACCAAGTAGTCACATAATTTGTCTAGTGTCGAGGGACATGCTAGTTTTATGACACATATACTGTGGGTCAGAACTTCAGCAAGTTGTATGAAAATGTGAGTCACAAGATTGGAATGTAAGCCCTAGAATTTTTGGTAGACAGTCTTATATTCAATACAAAATTTGAATTTTTCTTGTAGCAGTTTGTTGCATTGACGTAGGCTGAGTCCTCTTCGTGATTGCTTTCTAATTGTACGTATAGAATGAAGAAGTCCAACATTATATCTGTTTTACAATTATAGCATTGGCTTCATTTTAATTAAAAAAGCAAAAGAAAATAGTGAACCTTTAAATGGCAATTTTCTAGTTTGATGAAACTGCTCCAGCTGTGTCCCCTGAGTCACCAATATGTTCAAGAGATGTGTTACAACAATAGTAGGATAAATGAATAAAAAATAGAAAATGTGATCATATTCAATACAAAAATCCTAAAAAATCTCTAAATGACAACAAATATCAATCAAGATGAACAGACTTAGCTGCTTCAAAAAATTGTACGCGATCGATTTTCAATAGCAACCATGTTCAATAGTCTTATACATGATAGATGACTAGCTCGAATCTCCAAAATTTCTACCCAGACTCTACAAAAACTCCAAAATGAATCAAACGAGAAGGAACATTTTTACAGACACTAACAGTAGATCATTTCCACAATAATGGAAGAAATTATCAAGTCCTAAGGGACATTTTCACAAACACTAACCAATCATTCCCAAATTCACAATTCAATAGATCATTTCCCATAAAAACCATTCTTCCAAGACAAAAATTAAGACTAGAAATTTAACTTATTCACTAATTTATCAGCTATGGTTCCATGAATTATTTACAAAAATTACAAAGATCAGGGAAATTATAATAAAAAAAATTTACACAGTCCTTGAGCTCCAGGAGACGTGGGATGAAGGATCGAACTCATCCGATCGGCAGGGATGACCTATCTCTGGATCGACCAGCGAGAGGAATAGGTAATGCTCATCCACTTGGCGACAACAACATACGGGGCGGAGGTTACGTCGACAGTGGTCACGTTCATCGATGGATGAAGTAAACCATAGATCTGGAAGGAAAGAGATTAGATGGGTCAGATAAGGTGGATCAAGAAACCCTAGATTTGGGAGAGGAGAGTATGTGGAACTAGATAGAAGAACAAGAGGAGAGGGAGAGGGAAAGGAGAAGGAAGAGGAAGAAGAGGAGGAAGCTGATGGAAAGGAGGAAGAAAGTTTGTTGGTTTGGGCTCTCCTTCTCCATTTGCTCGTAGAAAAATAGAGCGGAGATGAAAGAATCGGGAAATAAAGAAAATGGGATTGAAAGACAACCCGTCAACATATATCAAATTTTAAAAAAATTACCAAAATGGCAGCTGAAAGAATCGCGCCAATTTTTTTAGGCATATATTAGTTGACGGTTATTATCGAACCGACACTAAATAAAATGATGTTTCTTGACGGATCCTCTAAAACCGTCAACTATTATGCTGTAAGATTGCTAAATTAACATAAAATAAGGCATTTCTTGACGTAATGCTAAATCCGTCAAGATAAGCCATTTTCTTGACGGTTTTTCACGACCATCAACTTATAAACCATCAAGAATTGACATTTTTTTTGTAGTGCCACCTCGCTATACGGTCACAGCTATCTAGATACATGAGGGTTTAGCTACAAGCCATCAGTCTCTTGTGGTCATGAACAAGCCTATTTTTGTCTCAATCTCAAGCAACACATAGCAGTTACAAGATGTCAGAGCACCAATATACAATAGTAAGGCGTCCCATACATTACATATTTGGATGATCATGAAGCTAGTCATACAAAATACGACTAGCAAGAGTTTTAGTCATACATAATCAACCCTAGGATTTGTTAATCATGCTACAGCCCGTAGGCAGACCGTAAGTAAGGTACAATCGAGCTAACACGTGCTCGTCGGCTAAATGTCTCAAAAGAATATTTTTACAAGGGAGTGGGAGTGCAAAATAAGAACCCACTCGTTGCCCGGATTCCTTCTAGTGGTCACCATCTGGCAGGAAGGCTGGAAGATCCTCGGAAGCTGCTCCGAAATCTGGCCATACAAAACCAGCTGGATCAGACCCCAGGAAGAGCAAGTGCCACAAAGGAGGCTTCACTTAAGAACTAAAACCAGCATATTAGCACATAAGATTATAGATAAAATGATAAAAGACATGAGTTAGAGAAAACAGGATGATAAACGATAAGAGAACTAAAGGACTATTCCGGTAACCAAGTTACAACCCGTAAACCAAACAAGGATCGGGGTGGTAACCCTTCACCTGAACGGAACTTAGTCTCTAACCAATTATCGATAAAGTAAATCACACGCAAGCATGTCCAGAGATAGCCATGTACTGGGTCTGGACAAGACTAGACAAATGGGACTCATCCAATCAGTTACGGCCAAGCAAGAGTATGGCTTGATACTTTAACTAACTAGGGTTATCACAAGCCTAGTTACTAGCAAGATGCAATGAGGATTCCTACGGCCACAAGCCCTACAGACTATCCAGGTTATCCAGACGCAAGATCCATGTTAAGAGTTATCTTGACTTGTTAGGTGACTTGAGTGCAACACATGACAGTGCGCATAGTAATCATTTCATGAAGTGCCCCACATAACAGTGAGCTGGAAATGTGCCCTACTCGTCGGCAGGCTACAAGTCCATCAGAGAAGGCGCCCAGATAACGAGATTGCTTACAGCCGGAATACCTCTCTATATGAACTACTTGATCAATCTAGTCATTATTCTCGTCAGATTCAGTATGTATCCCTGACCGTGGTAACCAGGAATACATGTCCTAAACATGATGCGAAACAAGACTTGGTAGCTTATACAAGCACATTCAAACAATCACCCACGGTGTCATGACGAGAGTTTACTAGCATGTCCAGTTAGCCGTCGCAACAGCATTCATGAGTTATCTGTCAGGATTACTTGTCAGGGGTACACCACAACGGGTCACCATCATGTCGTGCTACTTGTACTTGTTACTTGTTAGGGGCGCACCACAACGGGCCACTGCTAGTTATTACCATACTGTGTACAATTATCATTCCAAATATATTACTCAATTCGTGATTATCGGGCTCATGACAAAAGGCGTAAAAGCAAGCAGGATAGGCTAAGGGGCTCAAGGTCTTCACGCTAGCTAAACTACGCTAGGTCAAAGAGGCCCCGCGCGTAAAATAGCTCTACGCAGGCAAGACCCAAGGATAGGCAGCTCTACGCCTATGGGCTAAGTTTCATAAGTCAAGAAATTAAAATCATAAGTCATAAGTCATGAACCTATTCTTAATTCCTCCTATTTCAAACTAGATTCTAAATAACTAAAATGAGGTTGACTTAAGTTAGATTAGGGTCACACCATGCTAACCAAGTCACCAAAGTTAGGGTCAACTTCTAGGTTAGTCTTCAGGTCTCAATTAGCCAAAGTCAAAAATAGAAATTACTAATTCAATAAATCAAAATAAATTCAAAAAATTCACAAATGACCAAAATACCCTCAAGCTAAAATGTGGTAATGACAAATCTACCCTCCTTAAAATAATTTCGTCCTCGAAATTAAAAGACGAAACTAAACTGATGAGAAGGATAGACAATCATATCTCAAGGTCCAAAAAGATAAGGGTATCGCTCGCGCATCTCATCCTCCCACTCCCAAGTAGACTTTCTTGGAGAATGATGCCTCCATGCGATGCGAACCAAGTGTATCACCTGGTTTCTCAGTACCTTCTCTCAGCGCTCCAGAACCTCCAATGGCTGCTCTAGATAATTGAGAGTAGGTCCCACCTCAATCTTCGAATGGTCAAGTACATGACTAGGATCAGCCACATACCGTCTCAACTATGATACGAGGAATACGTTGTGGACACCCACTAGTGCAGGTGACAAGTCTACCCTGTATGCCACGTCACTGACTCTCCCGCTGATCACGAAAGGTCCGATAAAGCACGGCTAAGCTTCCCACCCCCACCAAAACGTATGGTACCACGAGTCGGAGATATCCTCCATTTCGGTCAAGACTTGGTGAAATCCAACCAATCCAAAATCAAACTTGCGTAAAATTAGAATGTCTTCTAACTAGAACTCTTAGTTCTCGAAAACAAGCCAGTTTAGTAGATCAAAACCATGAAGATGAAAGAATGCTAAAACGTAGATCTACGAAAACCCATGCATCAAAATAAAAATTTTCAAGTTCTAATGTAGTTTAGAAGCATGCTAAGAAGCCATTGGAACCATCAAAAATGGAGTAGGGGTTTGCATATCAACCAAAACCGAGCCAAACCAAGCCGAACCCAACCGAACCCGATGCATGCCAGAACCATAAAATGCTAACTAACTCATGCAAATACAGAACTCAAGGCTAGCCAATCAGGACAAGTCAAAATACAGGTCCGAGATACGTACACGTATACCAAAATACGTATAACGAAATCCGAGGGTGACAACTCTACCCACCTTAAAAGAATTCCGTCCTCGGAATTTAATCAAGAGGCTAGAGATGTCGGGCAAGCAACACTAGTCATAGGCAAGTTATAACTAAGCAATCAATCAAAATGTCACTCATGCAAGCAAGGAATTAAAGCATAAGGCATAAGAAAGATATTACACCTTACGAGTCAAACAGGTCGGGATATCGCGATCGGATATCATCCTCACGCTCCCACGTTAACTCACACAAAGAGTGATGACCCCAAGCAACACGGACTAACTTAATAGTCTTGCTCTTGAGTATCTTCTCTCTTCGGTCCAATATGGATATGGCTCTCTCCTTATATGAAAGGTTGGTACCAACAACCAATTTTGAATGATCAAGGACATGACTTGGATTCAGGATATACCGTCACAATTAGGATACATGGAAGACATCATGTACCTTACGTAACGACGACGGAAGAGCGAGACGATAGAAAATATCACCTACTCGCTCTAGAATATCAAATGGCCCTATATACCTAGGACTAAGCTTTTCCCGTACGCCGAAATGAATGACGCCATGGGTAGGCGAGATCCTAAGGAATACATGGTCGTCGACAGAAAATTCAAGGGGGCACCGATGAGAATCGGCCTAATGACGCTGGCGATCTTGGGCAACTCGAAGGTGATCTCTAACTTGTCTAACCATCTCAATATTTCGCGTCACCATCTCCGATCCAAGCATTTGCCTCTCGTCTATATCATCCTAAGCTAAGAGAGATCTGCATTTCCTGTCGTACAAGTTTTCAAAGGGTGCCATCTGGATACTGGCCTGGAAACTGTTATCGTAGGAGAACTCCATAATATGCAGGTGATCTTCTTACGAACTACTAAAGTCAAGTGTACATGACCGTAGCATGTCTTCAAGAGTCTGGATCGTGCGTTGTGACTGACCATCTGTCTGCGGATGGTAGGCTGAACTGAACTTGAGACGAGTCCCTAAACTCTCTTGAAGACTCTGCCAAAAGTGCGAGGTAAATCTCGAATCTCTGTCGGACACAATACTAACTGGTACTCCATGCAACCTGACTATCTGCCTAAGGTACATCTCTGCAAGCTGATCCGTTGACTGTCTAATCCTGAAAGGAAGAAAATGAGCTACCTTGGTAAGTCTATCGACTACAACCCAGATAGCATCTCTTCCAGTTGGGGATCTAGGTAATCCCGTTACAAAATCCATGGTGATGTGCTCCCATTTACATTCTGGGATCGATAAAGGTTGAAGAAGTCCAGCCAGTCTATGATGTTCAGCTTTAACTTATTGGCAAACTAAACATCGAGAGACAAACCGGGCTATCTTCCTTTTCATGCCATTCCATCAAAAATGCTGTCGGATATCACGATACATCTTCGTATCGCCCGGATGAACTGAATACTGGGAACTGTGAGCTTCTACCATGATCTCATGTCTGATATTACCACTAGGTATACAAAGACGCCTCCCATATCAAAGTATACCGTCCTCATGGATACATAACTCTGGTCTCTGTCCTGCTACATATTTCGCCCTAAGCCGCTGAAGCTTAGAGTCCGCTGGCTGGGCTAACTTGATCCTCTCAACTATACTGGACTAAACTTGCATGATGGCCATCAATGCCACATTGGTAGGAAGGACAACTTCTATACCCATCTTCTGAAGATCTGCTAACAACTCTGGTTGCGCTATTAGAAAATAAACTCTGGCTCTCCTGCTCAATGCATCTGCAACATCGTTGGCCTTCCCAGGATGATACTGCAAGTTGATGTCGTAATCCACAAGTAGCTCTAGCCATCTCCTCAGACGCATATTAAGATCCTTCTGGGTGAAAACATACTTCAGGCTCTTGTGATCAGTGAACATCCCCACCCTATATCCATACAAGTAATGCCTCCACAGCATAAGTGCAAATACTACTGCTGCCAGCTCCAAGTCGTGGGTTGGGTAATTGCTCTCATGATCACGAAGTTGACGTGATGTATAAGCTAAGCATCAATACGCGTCCCAATCCTCTGTCGGATGCGTCACAATACACTGAGAATCCCTCGGTCCCATCTGGAAGCGTGAGAATGCGTGCCGTCATCAATTTCTGCTTCAACTTCTCGAATGAACTCTGACACTCTGCTGTCCAAGCAAACTACACATCCTTGCGGGTCAACTGCATCATAGGTGCTGAAATCTGAGCAAAGTCTGACACAAATCGTTGGTAATAACCTGCCAATCCAAGAAAACTTCGAACTTCTGCAACTGTACTGGATACCGACTACGTCTCAATAGCCACGATCTTCTGGGGATCCACTTCTACTCCACCTCTGGTGATGATATGACCCAAGTATAAAATACGATCGAGCCAGAACTCGCATTTACTGAACTTCGCATACAATGGTGCTTCCTAAGAATCTGAAGAACTATACGGAGATGCTGCTCATGCTCCGCCTCACTCTTGCTATAGACCAAGATTTCGTCTATAAACACTATCACGAACTGATCCAAATAAGGCATGAAGATACGATTCATGGGGTCCATGAATACGGCTGGCATATTGGTCGCTCCAAATGGCATAACAAGAAACTCTCAATGTCCATATCTGGATCTAACCGCCATCTTCGGGATGTCTTACTCTCTGACTCTGATCTGGTGGTAGCCTGACCGCAAGTCAGTCTTCGAGAATACTGTCTCTCCTCTGAGCTGATCAAACAAATCATCTATCCTCAGGAGAGGATATCTGTTCTTGATTGTCACTGAGTTCAAGGTACGATAGTCAACACATAATCTGGACGTACCATCCTTTTTTCTCACAAGAAGCATCCGGGCTCTCTAAGGTGATCCACTAGCACGGATGAATCCTTTGGTTCTAAGTTCTTCAATCATCTTATACAAGATCTCCAATTCTGACGGCGCCATCCTATAGACTCTCTCTGACACTGGTACTGATCCGGGAATCAAATCAATGGTGAACTCGATCTCTCTCTCTCTTGGGGCATGCCCGAAAGTTCTTCGGGAAACACGTCGGGAAACTCTTCTACAACTCTAGAAAACTGAACTGCTGCTGCTACGACCATCCGCAATGCTGTAATATAAGTTCACTCTCGCGAGAATATTAGAATGTTACTACATGATAGAAATATAATCTAACAGTATATTAACACCTCAAGTATTTCAGAAAATTATCCAAAGTATTAAACGAAATGGGAAACAGTCAGTCATCATGTAAAAAGTGTAAGTCAGCATTACATACCAAGTCTGTCAATTGCTAAACCTATTTCTTCTTCTGAAAAATTCATCACAGCTAAATGTGATCTTTTGTCCAGGTCATCATTTAAATTTCCATTTGGCTCCTGTGTGAAATGTTAAGATACTTCCATAAAGTACTGAATAAGTGAAGTTAACTAACTTGCTTGTAGTTCAAATGTATTGAAGGAAATAAACAACAAAGACAATTGCAAAGATGGAGGGACCAACACAGCACTTGTGATAAGTGATGACTTGAATGTCGGAAGAAGCTTCATGGAACATTCACATTTCCTATTTACATTGATTATGCACTTCTGTAAGAAAAAATGCAAAATCTATTGAAGGATATAAGCATCCAAGGCAATTGCATCAAGATGGATAGACCAAAAAAATACTTGTTGAGAGTGCAAAGTTACTGCAAACTTAGATGTCAGAAGCAACATTATGGAACATTTGCATGCCCCTATTTAGACTGATTATGCACTTAAAAAAAATAATATGTGAAGGATCACCTTTATTTCTTGCTTGACATCGTCAGAGGCAAACTCAATGGGTGAATTGTCTCCTCCCATGTCAGAGACAGAAAATTCATCCAAGGAATCTGATGCATTGGGACTTGACTTCTGGGAATATTATCCAACCATAATAATCA
Source organism: Iris pallida (assembly GCA_029216955.1). Classification (NCBI taxonomy): domain Eukaryota; kingdom Viridiplantae; phylum Streptophyta; class Magnoliopsida; order Asparagales; family Iridaceae; genus Iris; species Iris pallida. Next base: position 6,921,920 of record JANAVB010036017.1, on the reverse strand, counting down.
TCATCATTAACTCCCCAAAACTAATAGTTTAAAAGAAACTATTAACCAATTTAAGAAGTCCACTTGACAAAGAAGGCAATTGGCTATCGACTTACAGAATATCTAAAAAGAGCCTCCAATAGCAAATTAACGTTTGCATCACCTGAATGAATAAAAGTACAGGATAATTATTTTTTACTTCTCAAAAAGTAAGATGAACATGTCAAAAAATAACACCTACAAAAAAGTAAAGATAAAATGTATGAATATATTAGCACAGTTACTGGGAAAGCTTACCATTTTCTTCGAGCACTTTGTCAACAAGAACTGATGAAAATCCCATTCCAAGAAAATATGATTTTAAATGCCCAGAAGAAGAGCTTGGCAGGCTTTCCTAACGTAGAATTAGAATCTAAATAATTAACTATATAATAAAAAGGGGAAAAAATTAATACAATGTATTACTGAACTCATCTTACCAGTTCATCTTACCAGTTCTCGCTACTCTCAGCGCCCTCCTCGCCTTTTCGCAGACACAAAATTAATTCATGATCGAACAACAATCAAACTCCAAAGAGAAAATAGTTACGTACCAAGTAGCCTCTAAAGGACGTTTGGATGGCAATGGCGGCGTAATGCTCTCTAACGAATCCAGGATTAGGCCTGGTCAGCCTCACCACCTCCACAGCCGCTTGCACTGTGGCCACTGCCGCCTCTGCCGTGGCAGCGGTCGCGACGGCTAGCGCTATAGCGTGCCTCTGCTCTGCAATCGCTGCCGGCTTCACCTGTTCTTGACTTGAGGTGGTCTTTCTGAATAGCCATCTCCTCTTCTCCCTCTTCTGCGAACAACAACACCGGATCATGAGCATTACACTTACAATAGAGGGATCAAAAAGAATGAGTAGATTAGTATCGAACCTTCTCTTCATCGTCGACCAGCTTGGGGTCTTCGCGTCGCCTGGAGGGATTCTCGGCCTTGTCTTTGGAAGGAGATCTAAACGCTCTCTTGACAGCATTAAGCAAAAATAAACTTCATAAGTCCTTAAATAGGGAATATAAGAGAAACTTTGTAAGGAAGAAGAACCCGCTCCCTATTTTTTGTCAGAAGGAAGAAGAACCCTTCCGCCTGCCAGGCGTTGTAGATCGCCACCACCACCGTGTAGCCCAGCATCATGTGCGACACCACGCCGGTGAGGAACGTCACAAACCCGCTCCCTATTTTTTGTCAGAAGGAAGAAGAAATTAAAAACCCTAGCCCTAATTTTGAAGAGAACGGGCTCTAGGGTTAGGGATTTGGAATTGGAAGAAAGGAAGGAGAAGAAGAGGAGGAGTGGAAGGTGTTTCTGAACTAGAGTTAGGGTTTTGGATCTATCCTTAGGATTTTGGAGTTGGGGGAGAGGAGGGAGGAGAAAGGAGGAGAAGGAGAAGACCGATCATAATTGGGAGAGAGAAAAAATTTTGCTGAAGTGCGCGCGGGGTGTAGAAGGATTTTGCCAAAAATTGAACTTTAAAAATATTATAAGTTTGCCACCGTTCTAAAATATTAATGATGTTTTGTTTTATAAACGTTATAAAAAGTCCAGAATTAGCCCAAACCGTCATAGAAAAAAGGTATTTCGAACTTTGATAACGCTTAGGTATCAGGCGTCATCAATACGTATTGTCGGGCATTATTAATAGGCCTTTTTGTTGTAGTGATCTGACTCACGACCTGCTCAAACCAAATATTCTTCCATAAGCTCAACTCAAACTATGTAATGATGCTCTTCAAAGCTATCCCTAGTCAACAAAGCATCCATATCAGATTCATAACATATCTAGGTTTATTGTATGAAACATCTAGCAGAACATTGAGATAGTCAAAAGACTTAGATCATGAAAGTAGCTCAGGATTGGAGAGAACTGAGTGTAACGCCCCAGTCCCATAATACATAGGACCAAGAACGTGAACATGTTAGCTGCACATATACGAAGAATACTCATATATATGGAATCCTCATATATGTACATAAGCTATGAATAAAATAATCACAGGCCAGAATAACATAATCTAATCTCATCAAAGCTCAACACAGAAGAATATAGAGTCCAAATAGTAAATAAGAGTATCAAAAGATAGTCGGGTGAACATGCTCACTCCAAACAGCTATGAAAAATAGTCTCACAAGATCGGAGTCCAACCTCTGCCAGATAGAAAGAAAGAGATGTAAAAATAATGTCCACTAATGTCTCAAACGAAGAATATACTAGAAATCAGTAGGAACTGACTCGGTACCAATGTAAGCTGGATCCAGAGCTGCTCCGTACTCCTGCGGGAAGTAGTCTAATCCTGGAGAGATAACCAGGTCCTCAGAGGGACGTAACAAGATACAAGAAAACACCATGCCATAATAACTGTGATATATAATATAAAAAAGAAATATGTATGCAATTAGGTGCCTAACCAGTCTACAGTGATAATGCGATAAGAACAAACCTTTGACGCATGCGCAGGATCAGGAATATCAGGAATCAGGACCGTATCTCACACTGGCAATAACCGACAATCAGGACCGTACCTCCTACTGGAGATAACCGGCTATCAGGACCGTACCTCCTATTGGAGACAACCGACAATCAGGACAGTGCATATATGACCCATACGTTAAGGAACTATTCTTCCCACCCAATGCCTATTAGAGTCACATCCATGACTCATATGTACCTTTAGTAACCGCCAAGTCTTCTAGCATGCAATTCTATTGGCAGTTACTCATATCCATCGCACGTCTCATACGTATCGGTGGCCGGCCGACTACACGAGTACGTGTCCTACATGAGACTCACAATACGTAGTAAAGTACGTGCTATGGCCGTATGAGATATACCAATACCTCACCATCAATCGGTGGTCAATAGACTAAATCAATTCAAGAGAAATAAATAAAAGCGAGAAAAACGACCGATAGAGTCGCTTGCACCCAAGTGTGACTTGGACGCACAGTTTTATAATATTAACAAATAAAAAATACTGAAAATAAGAATATAATAATCACAGAGTAAAATGCAAGGTATCTTGCCTGATGGTACAAAATAACAAGTCCAGGAAATCACAATGTCAACCAAGAAACGTCACAATCTCCAAACAACTCTGGACGCTGAAAAAAATATTAAAAATACACTCGGTATAGAAGATATACATAGAAAATACATGTCCAAAAGTCTAATTCTAGAACAGGGGCAAAATCGTAATTTTGGGTCAAAACGATATCCGCCGTTGGATCCGCTTTCCACCGAAACGTGTGCCAAAGTCTATGGTCTCTAAAGTCGTCAAACTACATGTCTACAGATTCAGTTTGAGGAGCGCAACTCAACGGTATGTCCAGTTTTGGATTTCGATGAGCCGTGTACAAAATCGCCCATTTGAGTAGGTCGCGGGCCCGCCAAAAAAGGGTTCCGATTCGACCTTCTCAGAATCGAACCAAACTTGGCACACAGGACAAAAATTTCGATTCGGACCTGTTGGCGCATATTTTATTTCGAATCGACGACTGTACACAAAGTTAGGGCGAAGTTTGCAAATTGGCGATACGGGGGTATCTCGACGGATACAGACTGATTTCGTCGCGCATACACGACGAAACTGAGTTCCGTCAGTTCCCACACGTCGACAACGTCCATATGCGCCTTTCGATGCATATAGCGCATGACCACGTTGCCCGATTTTTCGGGACGTACGCCGTATCAGACATAATTCTAATTTTTTAGTATTTTTAAAACAGTTTTTCTCTCAAGTTCATCGATCCGTAACTTCCTGTATATTACATAAAAAATTAATCTAACAGATGGGTTTTCATCTCATATGTGTTAACTAGGTCTGTCTAAGTTATTTCCTACAAATTCTCAATATCTGGGGTGAAATCGCCCTTCCAAAGTCAGGGGTTTGGGGTGATTTCTCGGTTTCTTTTTCGAGGATTTTTCCTCTACTTTCCCGAAAATTTTACGGGGCTTCCTGTGCATTAGAAATTTTTCTAATTGCTAGGTTTTCGAGATGGTTATGTTGTCTATGCACAGAAGTCGATAAATTGACTTTTCGTTGAACAGAATAAAAAGTATTCAGATTTGAAATTGGGTACCTGGGTTCTTCAAAAACAGAGTATTCTCTGTTTTACTGTCGACTCCGAGCGGTTGGCCGGCGATCCGGTCGTCGGCGACGTCGAGCAGGACGTCGACTGTGCACGCGGTGGTGTGGTTGAGTTCTGAAATCGACGTTCGGGCTGGGGACGACGTTTGATCGATGGGTTTTTGCCGAGAACACTCTCTCCCGAACTTTTATAGGATGTCTAGATTTTCCTATTTGCAATCGGATTAAAAACCGTATGGGGCTAGGATTAGGTTTGGTTTTGGTCTCTTAGGGTAGGAGAGAATCTTAGTTAGGATTTTGTAAAAAAAAAAAATTTAATTAAACGGTGCAACTTTGGAGAAGTTTGAATTTAAACTTCTCTGTGAAGTCCGCTGCGCTCGGCTTCTTCACGGGTGAGAGCGAGTACTGTTCACAGGAACAGTACCCTTTGCTCTTTTTTTTTTCTTCTGCTCAAACATATGGCTAAGCAATACTTAGCCTGCCAGCAAACCATGTGTGGCCCGCTCCCCCTTTGCTGGGTGTGGCAGGCCCCTTTTTTTATTTATTCTTTTTTTTACTAAAAACACTTAGAACTACTTTTATATATATATATATATATATATATGTATATATATATATATATATATATATATATATATATATATATATATATATATATATATATATATATATATATATATATATGTATATATATATATCAAGCTATAAGTATATACATATATATATATATTAAGCTAACAATAAATTCTTAAAAATTACAAACAAATTCCTAAAAATCCTAGATTCTATTATATTCCTTTTTTAATAGAAATACGAACATGCACACATATAATAATATATATATATACACATACATTAATTATACTAATAAACTAGTAACAAATAAAGCCATAACTAATGAAGTGCACAACAACAATTAATTAAATTATAAAAGTCAAATATAAATTATGGGGGTTTACATCGAGTGAGGATTCAAGGACGTAAAATCGGACTCTAACACTATTAAGTCACTCTCTGACCCCGTGGAATTGAAGTCATCACTAGACATGATTTCGTACAAGCCTAAATTGTACTTGTAAAAAGTAAGCATCAAGACACAAACAATGGAAGCGATCTCACAAATCAAAGTCATTACAGTAGAATATAAATAAAAAATTGATACACATAAGATATACGAAAAGGATTCTCTTTATTGATAATAGCAACAGAATTACGACGACTCAAAGCCAAAGAACAACTTGATTACAATCTCTCTCACACTCTCACACTCTCTCTCTCTCTCTCTCTCTCTCTCTCTCTCTCTCTCTCTCTCTTTCTCTATCTCTCTCTTACAATAAATTAAAACATGCCACAAGTCTTAAAATTCAAGAAATATCAATACACTGATGTTCCATATATTATGCCTCTATATACAAAAGAAATTATCTTCAATCAATCTGTAAGCCCCTTGAATTTCTGGGATTTATTTTTGAATTTTCTAAATAAATTATTTTCGATAGTTCATTTTGATTTAATTAATTTCGATCATTAAATGCTCTTTACCGTGACTTTGATTTATAAAGCATCAGGGATGCCAGTCTCTGGAAACTTTCTTCTCTAAGTTTGAAGTAGACAAGATTATCTTCATATTGATATATCGTGTCCTACTCAAACTTGTTTCCTTGTGCTCTTTTTTCTTCGCGTAACTTTCGGGTCAATTTAGACCAATTTATCATTTGTCGTAATTTGTGACTTAACTTACAAATTAATTTTCGGCCCCGGCATCGGCCCAATCCAGTCGACCCAATACATAGCCCTGGCCTGTTTTGAGTCTTCTATGCACGTGTCACTTACGTGCCACCCAATTGATCTCCCGTGTGCTCCTATTTTATCCATGATTATAAATAATTTAAATTTATAATTATGATCAAACCTTAGTCTAAACTTGACCGAACCTGATCCAACGCCCAACCAGATTTTATGTGATCCCTATCATGACTATTCAAACACCCCACACAATTTCTCTCTTTTTCCTATTTAAAAATATCTCTCTTCCTCTCTCTACTTTACATAAATATCTCATTTTATCTCTTTCTAATATATATATATATATACATATATATATATATATATATATATCCTCCTTAAATCACTCCTATACAGATACACCCCCTCTCCCCATACTAGCACACAACCCCCCCAAGCCGACCTCTCTCTCTTAATTTTCTCTTTCTTTCTTTCTCTCTAATATAACATATTTCTCTCTCACTCACTTTATTCTACACACACACACCCCTCACCCCCTCTTCCATCAGCCGACAACACCCCCTCCATTCTCCTTCTTCTTCATTTTTCTTCATCATCTTCACCAACTCCCCCTCCATGGCCGAGCACCACTACAGCCACCTTTCCATCCTCCTATTCTTCTTTACCACCACCATCGTTCTCACCACAAACTATACCACCATTACCATCACCACCACCCCGAGCACCACCACCGTATGCCGCCACGGCAACCACCGCCGTCGCCGTGCCCCCTCCCCCTCCCCCCCCCCCCGCCAGGCCCCACACTGTTGTGCACGGACCAGCAGCACTGCAATAGTGGCTGCCGCGCGCCGGCGCCGTCGTAACCCCGTCTTCGATCTCCCCCTTGGCCCGCGACCACCACGAGCCCCGGGCAACTGCGGCGACCCCATGTATGCCACCTCGGCTTGGCAGCATCGTCCATGACGCAAGAAACAGACTATTCGTGCAATTTGCACGAAATCCCGTCGTGATGCACGATTTACGAAAACAGAAAGTGCGCTTCGTCGCAGCAACTTCGTGTACGTTTTTCGAAAAAATCGACCGTTGGATCGACGAATTCTTTGCTCCGACACAATCTTGGTATATATCTCTTCACTCCTCTCAAGTTTTATTCGTTAATTTTGTCATTTGATACATCAAAATCAGCCGCCAAGTTGACACTTTAAATTATACTATTTTTGGATAGTTTTGTGGAGCCAACTTCGTCGGCTAGTATCTCCGCCGCCGCAGCTCCATTTGGCGTACCACTAGTTCCTGTACGCATCTGGTATAACCCTCTTTTTGTCCCTCAAGTTTTGTTTCTTTGTGAGCTTGTTTGGTTGGTTGAATTCGATGCCAAAGTTGGCCGTCCGAATTCGTAATTTCTAAGTTGTAAAATCCTAATTTTGAACCCGGGACTCCGGATTCAATTTATGACACCACCAGTAGACACGTGGTATCGTTCTGGCATGTTTTCATATAAATTTTGCTACATTTGGAGGACGTGGGCTCCGACACACATTTCGGTACAAGGCGGGTCCCACAGTCCGAGTCCACAGCTTTTTGACTTCGGCTCATCGGAATCCAATTCCGGATATACCGTTGATTTCGTAACATCATTCCGGATATACCGTTGCTAAGTTTTGTAGACATTGGCTTCGACACGTATTTTCGTGCAAATCGAATTCTAATATTCGGGTCAACGGGCCATTTTGAGATCGACTCATCGGAATCCAATTTCAGATATACCGTTGAGTTGGTATCATCATTCTGGATTCGTGGAGATATAATTTGTTTGGTTTAGTGCACTTTTATTTTGGCACATTTTTTGGTTCAAAGTGGGTCCGACACGAACACCATTTTGACCTAAAATTACCTTTTTGCCCATGTGTCCAAATTGGACTTATGGATATGCTATCCTAGCTAATTTGATTATTCTGGACACGTTGGTGATGGTTGTTTCACCATCCGATAACATCTGTAGGTTTTCATCCTATCTATCACCCTATTGTTATAATCTTCTCCTTTTGTTTGTATTTTGAGATCTATCGATTCCAGTGATTTTACAATCCCTAAAATTTATATGTTGACCTTGTAGATGTTTATAGAGACTACCTTTGACCCAGTTTGCCTTAGTTTGACACAGTTTGTCTTAATTGTCTTAGATTGACTTAGTTGGACCTAGATTTCATAGCATACACTATTTGAACCCTAATTGACTCTTGTATATCTCATTCTTAGGTCCGTGGCTTCACTCTGAGCCTCGATTCATATTGACAGCAGGACCCCAGACGAGTACATTCTCTTATAACTTTTCTAATTTAAGATAACTGTTATAATTCATGTACTTAATGTAGACATACTTGTTCTTGACACATTGTTCACACACGGATTGGTATTTTTCTGGATCCCGGCATGAGATGTTATTCCTTGTTTTCCTTGGTATATATTGTGCAAATCTTGCCTTGTTCCTTGTACATTGTGTAGACATGATTCTCGAGAAGACTTGCTACCTTCTCGGAGAATCTTGTGCCATAACGTGTCATGGTTGGATCCACTATACTAGTCAGGGGCGGAGAGTATTAGTGTAGATATATGGTCAATTCCTATTATGTACCCATTATGTATCGATTGATTGTGAGTGTTGATCATACATTCCACATATGATTAGTCAGGCCTGTTACTATTGTGCAAGTTTTCAAGCCGGCCACATGTTGTAGCTATTACTCACACACTTAGATAGATGATTCTTGATTCTTATACATGCCATGATCAGTTTTACTTGCCTTGTTCTAGCTCTAGATTTACTGCTTACCTTGCCATGATACTCGCATGTACATTTCATGATTCCTTGTATATACTCTCTATTTACAGTCTTGTAGCTTTTGTCATATCTTGTGAACTGTTGTTAGTTGATGTGCTCGTTCCCATCCTGACTGGATACGTTGACAAATATTAGGATTGTTATGCCCCACATTATTGGACTACAGGATGATGCTAGCTGTGACAGATGTCGAGGTTCCATTTACAGTGAGTTGTTTCTGGGAACTCTAGGCCATTCATTCTTATTTAGATTCATATTTCATTGTCGGTTTATGCCCCCGACACATTCATGTCATTTATGATTTCTGTAGGTTTTAGATTCATTTCAGTGATATTAGTGTTATCTCTTATTATTCTTATCCTCTTATATGTTGTGATTGGAGTACGTATTGTTAATATATACCACCTAGACGTTATAGATAGTTATTGGGTGCTTGACAGCGTTCTACCGTCGATACTGCGGTGTAGGCTGGACGTGGCCCATGTAGTACCCGAATATTCGGGCGCGGGTCATGACACAATCTGCTACAAGTTGCCAACCAAGCTCCAATGTCTCTGCACGTCCTAGCAAACTCCCGCACCTGCATCAAATGTGTGGGTGGGGGGGAAGGGGTGTCAGTACATGAGTATTAGTGATTAGCCTCTAACCGACACCACCAAACCAACAACATGAATTAGTAAGTGTAAGCAACATTATATGGTTTTTCTAATCTTGCCTTAGGATTAGTTATATGACATAGCATACATGTGTCCAAAGTACAAACATGTCACATAATAGAGTTGATCATACCCAGTACTTGCTATCATTTTTTGTTCACACAACTATATCATTTATGAAATATAAATATTGTGTCATAATTAATACATGTCTCTACGTAAGACATTCATTAGCTTTACAAATACATAAATATGTCAAGTATCCATTCCGCATCAAGTACTAGGCCTGCAGGCAGAAAACATTGCATGTAGTCCAACCTATGAAGGGCACTGGCACCACAAGTCATCCTAGACTTTTAGTGAGACGACGATCCTTCTAGTCTGGGTAGTTATCACCACTGAAGGCCTTGAACCAATTCATGCTAGTACGTGGAAACTGCTGCCTCGACAACCGTTCGAGGAACAATTGTGCACAACTTGTCCATGACCATGCAAATACTTGAACAATTAAACTACAACATATACATGTTATAAATCTTGTAGATACCAACTTAGAATTGAGATGTAAAGCGCTATACTCTAGGGGGTGAATAGAGTAGGCAGCGAAAATTGGCTATTTAAAAATCGTTAGCAGCAAGTTCACATAATATATATCACAGATATGTAAATGAAAAGTAGAGAGCAGAGAGCAAACGCAAACACAACGATGTATACTGGTTTCCCTCTTGTGAGGAATAGTCCAGTCGGAAGAACTCTACCTTCCAGTTGAATCAACTATGGAAAAATACCGCAAGTTTTCATCCAAAGTTCTTGCAACTTCTACAACGCGAGCTTTGATCCGAAGTACTCGACCAACTTTAATTGTAAAGTATCTTTCTTCAATCTAGCCTTTGATTACAATCAGTCTGAACTTCTAGACCGTACCGTACTGGCAAATCGACTAGAGGATTGTAACTGGCTTAGGATTTGAAATTGAATAGCTCAGAGCACTTTGGAAGAAATAGTAGGCTTATAGAGAAGAGATATAAAACTGAATTGGTGTGTTGAAATGATTGAAATCATTTTCTATCTATAGTTTTTCTACAGGCAGAATTCGGGCAGAATTCGGACAGAACTCTATGAAAGAATCTCAGCAAATAGTCATTGCATCCGTAACTGCAGGAAGACCAAATTTAAAATCCAACGTCCACTAACCAAACTCTGGCCGAATTCGAGCTGAACTCGGACCGAATTCTGTTGGAGTTATTTCAAGGTTTTTGCAAATTGGTTTTGGGCTTTTTGAAAGGTCAGGCAGTTAGAAAGTAGTTTAGGCTTGTAAGTAGCCTTGTTTTCAAAATAAAAGGGTATCATAAAAATGTTTCTTAGTTAGCCTATTTGTCAATTCGATGCAGTATAAATCGTATTCCTAGACTCAATAAATATAAAAAAATACATTGATAAAATAGGAACACCAAAAGCCCTTTGATGACGCCTTTCTTCAGATATTTGAGCAAACTTGAAGACGTCTTTTTTCTTGACGGCGGTCGTCCAAGTAAACAGATCCAGAAATCTGAATACCTTTTGGTGGCTTCGCCTCCGAACCCCCACAAGGGGCGCTACTCCCTCAACCCATGTCCGCTGACTGAGCAGCGGAACCCCCGATGCGAGGCCCCGGATAGGTCGTTAGGTGGTTCAGAAAAATCTTCTTATATGACGCCGTCTTTGGCCCATCAACAATTCTCTATTGCATATGTCTTGGTTTGAAAAATCTTGATCATGCTTACTGCATGTCTACAAGTACATGTAAGACAAACAAAATAATATGATACAAGCATAGCAATATTGATATAGTAAACATTAGGACAATGCTAAGTTTAAGTAACAACATGATAGTGATTACAAGAATATTATTGATATCAATAGTTAAACTTAATTGATTAGCCATATTCAAAAATATGATATAATCATTGGGCTAACAATCTTCGCCTTTTTGATTGTGGCAAATCGGTTAAGTTTAAGATATATACAATAGATGCATATATCACTAATAAACACAGAATACTAGAATATTGTGTGCAAACTTAAACTTATTTCTTTCCCTTTGACATGATAAAAAATAAGCTCACCCGTAATAAGAGATGAAACGAACTCAAGCATAAGGAAACAAGGAACGCAAAAATAATCATGATCAAGGATTAGGAGAACAGTGTAACGAAAAGTTTAGAAAATTGCATAACTAAAGAATAAAAACTTTTCAACACAATATTGTTGGTTGAATGTTAACGAATAAAACTAAAATCAAGCAATGCATAGTTTACCAACTAGAAATCAAAAAATCACATTCAAAAGAGTACAATCATTGAAAAATAGTGGATCAATTCCATAAAGAGTATAATCATTGAAAAGAAATCAAAATAAATATACTAGAATTTATGCAAAATCTATACCAAATTTCATGCATTTGAAAAGAGTATAATCATTGAAAAGAAATCAAAGCCCATACAAATTAGAGAATCAATTCCATAAAGAGTATAATCATTGAAAAAAATCAAAATAAATATACTAAAATTTATGCAAAATCTATACCAAAGTTCATGCATTTGAATTCAATTACCTTAGCATGATATATGTATATCCATTGTATAATTAGATAAACATAAAGATAATGAAGACAAAATACTTGAGAAAAAAAAATTCAGTCGACTTAAATGCTCCCCCGCAAAGTATGATCAGTCTAAATATAGATAATCATGAACTTTGAGATAAAACCTCAATAAGAAATGCCAAACCAGTTTAAACTCAAAAAAATTATCAATGAAGATAATTAAATATATTTGGCAAAATAACTTTTAGAAACTCAAATAAAATGAGAGAATTACAAATAAATAATAATAATCATATATTCTCTTATCCAATACAAATCCAAATATCATGAACAATTCAACAAGATATTTTAAGTAAAAGAATATATGTCCATAATGAACTAGGTATACCACATATTAAGGGCATAAAAGAATTGAAATAATTAATTTATAATTTACTCCCTCTTAAAATATGCGCGTATTCTAGTTCCAAAGTAATAAAATGGATAAAATAATCATAAGATCTAAGGAGTATCCAAGATATGCATCTTTCTTTCCTTTGAATAAATGTATATACAGTTCCAAAAACAAATATCATCTTTAGACAAGTAAAAGAAACATCCAATAAATAAATGCTTAAAGATGAACGAACAAAATATTACTAGATAAATGTTCAAAAGAATGTGTTCTAGATGTAGGGCATGTTAAAGGGATAATTGATTTGAAACAATTAACTGATCCACCTTTACATGGCTATATCAAAAAAATAGTAGTATTGAAAAAAAATTAAAAATCAGAGGAATATTTTCAAAAGTAGGAAACTACTTCAAAAATATTAGGTCTTCTTATCAAAGTTTATTTTTTCCCTTCTAAAGCCGTTGCACGGTGTCCATCAAATAATCGTAGGATTAAATAGAAAAAATGCTTTGAGATAGAAATTTAATAAGCCTGACTTCTCCTCTACACAGAGTTACTGTTATAGACAATAAATAACTTGAATAAGAGGATAATAATAAAAAGCTTAAAATCATGAATATTACAAAAGATGAAATCTCAAGACTGTAATATTCAATGATTAGTCACAAATCATCAAGTATGAATATCAAATAGTGTAACAAAAAAATAATTATATCAAAAGATGACAAACATTAACCTATGGAGAATCAATGTATGTCACCTTTTATAAATAAAATATCATTTAATAATATTATCCATCGAAGTTAAAAACCAAAATCTATCAGATAACAATTGCAACTAGATCTCTATAAATCTTTAGTTTATAAAGCATTAATCAATCTTGGGTTAGCTGTAGGGGTACTGTCCCAGCCAACGGAGATTCACCGAGGAACAATTAAGTATCGCTTCGCTTTGGCCGTAGCAGTGGTGACAGACAGACCCTTTGTAGGCTTGTAACCAAAGTAAATCTCTTCTTTAATAACCGAGGATTTAAGAAGAATTTGTGCAATATGAAATAAATTATATATATTCTATGGACTTAAAAGAAATCTTAGAACAATGTAATACCATATAAGATATATCAATTATATTTATCCATATGTGCTACAAAATTATTAGGTAATAATAAAATATAAAGCATTTGTAAATCAATTAGGACCTAGAGACGCTGATGTATTCGGGAACCTAAAGGACTGGGTTCAGTACCTTGCATCTAAAACTAGACGATAATTGCAAGTAGACCTTAATAAATCTTAAGCCTATAAAGTATTGATTACTTTGGGTTAGCTGTAGGAATCGGTTCCCAGCTAGCGATAGTCCGAAGACTAGTACACTATATCGCTTCAGGCTATTTACACATGTATGACAGACGAACCCTTTCGACTTGTTCCCAAAATGATCTCTACTCTTAATAACTTAGATTCAAAGGAATATATGCAGTATCATCGAACAACATCGAAATCCAGAATCCATAAATATAAGAGAATTAAATACCCAAACAATGGTTTATCAAGATCAAGATACTAAAAAAATTTAAATAAGAGTCATGTATCCAAAATGTCAACCAAAAAGCCAAGAAAAATATCATTAAAAGAGCGGTATGCATGCTTCAAGAAAAAAATTAGAAGAGTAAAGAGCATACATAGACAAATGTATCACACTAATGAAAAGTGAGTAAAAGACTATTTAGTGTGAACTAAACATTTAAGCTAAACAGCTAGTCATGCTAGAATTATATCTTATATTAAATAATAAACAACTAAAATATATCAAATAGCAAGACATTAATAAGAACATGCTAGATTCTATAAATAAAATCATAAAATAAATAATTTAGCATGTTACAAAAGTGGTTCAAATGACCACACTTATGTTGGTGCAGTTGTATGGAAGATGACCTTTGTAGTTGTGCAACCACCAACACGTTCTATGGTTCTATGGTTCAACATAAGTAGCTCCACCTGAAATATATTAGGTGAAGACTTTGGTATCCAATATTTGGATCCACATTTGTTAGCTTTGGGAACCCATTTGCACAAGTTCATATCAACTAGTTTTCTAATCTGACAACGATCAGAAACATGTCCATTCATACCACAATAATGACAGAAAGAATTATCATTAGTACTATATGCAGAAGTATGAGAAGATGCAGTAGTGTGATATGATGTGCATGGATACTTATAATAGAAAGCCTGGCTATGTTTAACCTTAGCTTTGCTTGCTTTCTTTGTAAAAGATCTGACGTGTGTGACTTTGTGACGTGCTACGTGTCTTGTATTAGACTGAGTCGTAGGTTGTACTACCTGCATTTCTAGTCTAATCTCTAACTTTTTAGAGTTAGCAAAGATCTCATCATATTTAGCAGAAAGAGCATCAATTCTACATGAAGCAATATAATACTTCTTCTTTTTTTATTCTAATTCCTCCTTAAGTTTAACATTTTCTTGAGTGCTTTTCTCAATGCAATCAAGTTCCTCATACAATCTAAACTCAAGTGCAGAAATCTTAGTAGAATTATCAGAAGGAGAAGTATTTCTAGCATCATTCAATAAGCAAGTAAGCTTTTTATTCTCACGCCTGTAGAATAGAATATCCATTCTAGCTTGCTTATACTTATCTAATACTTTCTTGTGTTCTTCTAATAGATCACTGAAAGCATCAAATAACTCATCATGAGAATATTCACTTTTTTCATAAAAAGAATTATTTTGTACCTCGTTAGATAATGCCATTGAGCATAAATTTGCAGCTTGATGAAGTCTTTTCTTCTTCTTCTTCTTCTTCTTCTTCTTCTTCTGAATTTCTTGCTTCGCTTTCACACTATATGGTCATGCTAGTGTACTTGTGAGATGATGATCTTCCTTCATTTGATTGTTCGTAGTGACTCTCCTCTCTAACAGTAGTATAATTTTCTTAGATGTGGCCTATCTTCTTGCAGTTGTCACATACAAGTTCTTCTTCATATAAGGAATTGTGTTGTACCTTAAATCCTAATTCCATCATGCACATATTTGCATCCTTATGAAGACTATCCTTCTCTCTGGAGTTGCTAGCTTTGATTTCATACCTGAACTCATAAGTAGCTTCAAGAACTTTCCAAATTTTATGAGATGTTGTGCAAGTAGTGATAAGATTGAATATATTTATGTCTACAGCATAATAAAATATATGCATACCTTTTGCATCAAGGCTAGCTAACTTCTTCTCTTCCTCCGTGTAACTATAATAAGGCTTGTTGATTATAGAGGATGTGAGAATAGAAGTGATAGTAGGCTTTTTGTAGCCATTGACGATAATTGACCATAAGTCATAATTTAGAGACTTCAGGTAGAAGCTCATCCGTGTCTTTCAATAGCTATAGATTGTTCCATCAAATAATGGGAGTCTATTTGAGGATTGCTCTTCAATTGTGAAGTACATGCTTGCCATATGTGATATAGTGATCTATGTAATAGCAATTATATAAAAACAATATTACCTTACTTTACCTGTATAACATGCTCTAGTAATGAGGATCTGCTCCAAGGTTTTTAAGCCAAATAATAGATTCCTTACTCGGATACTAATTGAAGAAGCAATTGGTATAAGCAATAATACCTCTATAAGGAGCACATGTAATAATATATCTATAAGGAGCACCAGCTCTGATACCAATTTTAGAAGCAATAGGTATGATCAAGCAAGACCTATATAAAGACAACTCGATCTGATACCAATTGTAGATACCAACTGTAGAAGCGAGATGTAAAGCTCTATACTCTATAGGGGGTGAATAGAGTAGGCAGCGAAAATTAGCTATTTAAAAATTGTTAGCAGCAAGATCACAGAATATATATCACATATATGTAAATAAAAAGTAGAGAGCAGAGAGAAAATGAAAACACAGTGATGATACTGGTTTTTCTCTTATGAGGACTAGTCCAGTCAGAAGAACTCTATCTTCTAGTTAATCTACTATAGAAAAACACTGCAAGTTTTTATCCGAAGTTCTTGCAACTTCAACAATACGAGCTTTGATCCGAAGTACTCGACCAACTTCTATTGTGAAGTATCTTTCTTCAATCTAGCCTCTGATGACAATCACTCTGAACTTCTAGACAGTGCCACGCTGACAAATTGACTAGAGGATTGTAAATTGCTTGGGATTTAAAATTGAATAGCTCAGAACACTTTGGAAGAAGTAGTAGGCTTATAGAGAAGACATATGAAAGTGAATTGGTATGTTGAAATGATTGAAATCCTTCTCTATTTATAGTTTTTTCAAAAGAAAAATTCTGACAGAATTCGGACAGAATTCGGACAGATATGAAAGAATCTAGGCAGATAGCCGTTGCATCCATAACTGTAAGAAGACCAAGTTAAAATCCCTGATGCGAGGTCCCGAATAGGTCGTTAGACGGTTCAGAAAAATGTTCTTGTATGACGCCGTCTTTGGTCCATCAACAATTCTCTATTGCATATGTCCTGGTTTGACAAAGCTTGATCATACTTATTGCATGTCTACAAGTACTTGTTAGACAAACAAAATAATATGATACAAGTATAGCAATATTTATATAGTGAACAATAGGACAATGCTAAGTTTAAGTAGGAACATGATAGTGATTACATGAATATTAGTGACATCAATAGTTAAACTTAATTGATTAGCCATATTAAAAAATATGATATAATAATTGGGCTAACAAATCTGACATAAGTATATAATCTCTACTCAACATTTATCACAACACATCTTTTTTGCATTACCGTATACCTCGAGCCATCGCTTGCATCATTCTTCTATATCTAACGACCCAATGACCCCAAGCATTCCATATTTTCTCTCTCTAAAACAACATTGCAACAATCTTCTTCTTTACAACAGTAGTATATTTCACATAAATTTAACAATAGAACATCCTGCCACATTCTATACATCAGTACTTCACTCCATATAATAATGTAACAACAACTCTGTATTACGCATGTCTATATCAAATAGTATGAAATCCATGTTCGTATAATAGTACAAAAATTTAACTTACAACAGTAGGTTACTAAGCAATAAGTGAATAGAAATTATATTTCTCTCTTATCTATCTTGGTTCTTCTCTTTTATTAGCATGCAACAATGTCTATAGCATAGAAACAAGCATGCAACACCCATTTCATTAACTATGAAAGTAAAGAAGCGAAGGATCATCGAAACCACCCACCTGATGA
The DNA here is from genome assembly GCA_029216955.1 of Iris pallida. Lineage (NCBI taxonomy): Eukaryota > Viridiplantae > Streptophyta > Magnoliopsida > Asparagales > Iridaceae > Iris > Iris pallida. Next base: position 6,904,349 of record JANAVB010036017.1, on the reverse strand, counting down.
AACGTCGGTCTATCTCGACTGATCATATCTTAAAAACATCATCTGCATGAACCCAAGTCCAAACGGTCCTTCAAGCAAACAAACTATCTCAATACACCAAGTGGAGCTGGGCATTACAGAAAGTGTTAAAGAATTAGACCATTCCATTAGTCCATATTGCTTGTAAGCATAATTCTCCAAAAGTGTCTACCTGGGAGCGAAAGGATGATATCTGCGAGTGCTTCCCTAATCTCAATGAAGATTGAGAGATGACTTAAATTTAAGATCTATTTTATTTTTGTTTGCATATGTTCTATATTAAAATTATAAGGACAAAAGTTCTCTACGGTGGGTAGAATATAATCACCATTTGATCCAATTTCAACCCAAGTATGTCCTGCATAACCAATCAGTACTCCTGTGTATGTGGTCTACTCAGCTCAACAACGACATGGCATGCAAAAAAAATTATAGCATAAAAGCTAAACATGCAACACCCATTTCATTGTATGAAAGTAAAGAAGCGAAGGATCATCGAAACAACCCACCTGAAGAAACGTCGATCTGCCTTGACCGAGCATATCTTAAAAATATCATATGCATGAATCCAAGTCCAAATGGTCCTTCAAGCAAACAAACCATCTCAATACACCAAGTAAAGTTAGGCATTACAGAAAGTGTTTAAGGAATTAGACCATTCCATTAGTCCACGTTGCTTGTAAGCACAATTCTCCAACAATGTCTATCTAGGAGGGAAAAGATGATATCTGCGAGTGCTTCCCTAAACTCAATGAAGATTGAGACACGACTTAAATTTAAGGTCTTTTTTTTGCATATGCTCTAAATTAAAATATTATGGACAAAAGTTCTCTACGGTGGGTAGAATATTATCATCATTTGACCCAATTTGAACCCAAGTATGTCTTACATAACCAATCAACTCTTGCGTATGTGATCCATTAGGCTCAACACTGACATGGCCACATGGAACAATATAGTCGTGATAAGTTTAACTATGGCAGATAAATGTTCATTGAAATTCCTTATCATATTTTAGAACTCCATCTTTTGAAACTTATTTCCTGTTGGCCAAGATTGACACCCAACAATATGTCGTAGCCCCCATGTAGTGTGAGGATATTACCGACAACCACTGAAGAACTATACATATTCAGCTGCCGTGCAGCTGTCTTTATGTCAAACTGCATCCCGACTAAATTTATGACATCGAAGATATGTCAAGTCGTATTCGTAGTTATAATTATCTCATTTGTTCAACACTAACGTCTACCAAGTATGACTCCTCTACTCACAAATCACCTTGGGCAAGGATTTTTTGTGTGCAACATATCATATCACATAGCTTGTTAGTCTTATTATATATTAGGAGTGATGTATTCCTTATTGGTATTATACTATCTTTGTAATTGATCCACCACCCTCAATGATCTACAATAGCCGGCAACATTATAGTTTGCTAAAGGTACATAGTCAAAGTGTATATACACACTCATAAAATACTGTGATGACCCTTAGGTTCAAAGATCATTTGCACCACTAACGTGAAGGACATCCCTATTGATATTATCATACTTAATACATCTAAAAAAGCTACAAAGTTGTTTTCCTTCTGCATTTTCTTTCCCTATATTTTCTTTACTCCATGTGGCTACCCTGGAAAATAGTCATCATCGGATTTGTTAAATCAAATAGCTCCACATTATTTCAAAACTCATAATATCATGGTGGTCTTATCTTTCCTCCCAAGATTGAAGCTTAGAAACTAAGAAAAGAGCTTTTTAACCATTTTTTATTTAGTTATATTCATGGGGAACTTTTTAAACTATGAAAGGTGATATATTTTTGTCTAGTTAAATTTATATATATAGGATTTTAACTATTACTAATACTTATTTGTTATACCATTTATCTATCCAAATGTTTTTGTTTGGAGAATTCTAAGAGAACTTCTTGATCTCTATGGTTAAATCCTGGCTCTGTTCGTGATGAAGGTGTTGGAATTATTCAATAATTATGGGGCCACACATTTAAAATTAATTGTGTTTGGGCTATCTAAATAATTAAGCCAAATTAAAGTGGTCTATTTGGAAAATTGGCTTAAGGGTATAATTGTCATGGAATTAATGTGTAGATACCGGAGATAATTCTAATTTGATGAGGGGCCAAATTAGAAATATCACAACACATATCTATATATATGTGTATTCATTAGGGTTATGGTCCCCAACTCATACGGCCACCAAGAGAGGTTTTCTCTATTCTCTTCTATTTTCCCATCAACAAAGAGAGGAACAAAGATTTCATCTTTGTTATTAAGGGCCGTAGCGGGTTGGAAGATCAAACCCCATAAAGAGACGATCGCTTCAACATCCATCAAGTCAGGCAATGGATTCAGGTACGCTTTCGCAATCAATTTTATTATATTCTTCATCTCATGAATCGACAGGGTACAATAAAAATTCTAACAAGTGGTATCAGAGCCTTCTATTTGATTTGTGAGGTCAAAGTTTTTGAATCCAATTTTTATTGTTGTTCCGGAATCCTAGATTGTTCAATATAATTAATTTAGGATTCTGATTGTTCGATCAAAGTTTTTTTTTCAATGATCTGTCAAAGAAAGAATAAATTAGGTCAGCATATGCTAATTCGGATCTTGTGTTTTTGGTAAATTATATTCAGATTTAAAAATTTAGATCATGCCTGCAGTTTATGGACGGTTAGGATTCGGTTAAAAAAAATTGTGGAAATTTTGTCGTTGGGTCTGATGCATAGTGCTTTCTTGGTGCATTGTACGTGTTGTTATTGTGTGGCATGTAAAATTTCTAACAGTAGAATATATTTAAATTTATGGTTTTAGTTTGTTCAAAAGCCGATTCTTTTTCATGCAAAAGCTGCATTGTGTTTTCTCCTGATGGATTCTGGGACTTTTAGCTTTGAGTGCCAAATGGCATTGTCATGTAGTTGGTACTGCATACAATTGAAGATCTATTTGATTTGGGAAACATATGAATGAGGAGGACCAAAGTCATGCCAAAAAGCTTCCAGGCCAGAAAAATCATTAGGAGATCGCTTTTAATTTTGGTAGAAAAGGAATATTTATTTTGCAAAGTAGATGATTCGTTGTTGGAAACATATTCAGGATGCTACTTTTGGCTAGGAATGACAAATGTTGTTCCTGTTGAAGATATATAAATGGTGTTGGAGTTATTCACGTGTTATACGTACTTGAAGTTTAAGGATTAAAGTTTTTTTAATCAATATGTTATTGCTTCTATATAGCTGCATGATGCTCCATTATCCATAATGTATACTCTTATTTGGATTTATTTGGTCTGTTTGCTATATGTTCTCCTCTGGATGCATATCTTCAGTAGATTATTTTATTTAAAGTAACCTTTTTTTGGGTTATTTGATATAATCTGTTAATGCATATATTTGACCTTCTATAGATTATTCTATTTAAAGTAATCCTTATGCATTATTTGATATTATCTTTGGATGCATATCCTCCGTAGATTATTTCATGAATTTTGTTATAGTGATAATATCCAATTTTGCCAAATTGAAATTCATGATTATGCTTTTGATTACTTTATTTGAGTAATAATCTTATGAATATGCATGTATATAAAGTTTTGGACATGAATCAGTTTGTAAAATTTAGTTAACATTCAAATTTTTTGGTGCCTTTTGTGACTAGCAATAGTTATCTAATATTCTAAATAGACTCATTGAAATAAGATGTCGCCAAAGTGACCTCTCTTGCGTAGATAGTCTATGAGGGATGTTGGATGTTTGTGTGTGTATATTCATGCGGATATTAGTCGGCCCAAAGGAAGGTTAATACTTGGCCGAATTGCACACATACTTGTGGTGATAAATGTGTGACAATTGTAAGGTTTACATGTGAATAATAACCCGATCCAAAGATAGGCTTATTATTTGACATGACTTATTGTCAACGTTTGATCATTACACCAAGAGTACCACTTGCAGTTAATATTACTGTCCAAAGACTTGATATTAATGATGTACTAGGTATCTTGAGATGGGGTTCACCATTATTTGAATTTGTTTGACTATATTTTACTTTTTGGTTATTAATTAGAGCATGTTTGTCTATTTATTTTTTGTTCTCTTTACAGTTAATGTTGTTAAAATATCTGCCAATAAGATTTTAATTTTCATGTTTAATAGGATAAACTTGAAGGGCAAAAAGAAATGAATACAGTAGCTGCTAAGGGTCCAGGTCAAAAGAAACAACAATATAAAACTAAGGGTTGTTCTTTTGTGATAAGACGGGACAAATAAAGAAGAAATGTACAAAGTACCACGCATGGCGTATAAATAAAAGTACATTTCTAAATTTAGTCTATTCTGAGGTTAATTTAGATTTAGTACCTAAAAATACGTGGTGGTTAGATTCTGGTACTACTACCCACATTAGTGTTTATAGACAAGGTTGTCTGAGCTACCGAAGCCAATTGATGGTGAAAGATACATCTATGTGGGTGACGACAAATTGGTAGAAGTTGATGCAATATAACATTTTAGGTTATTTTTAGGAACCGATTATTATTTGGATTTGATAGATACTTTTATTGTATCGTCTTTTAGACGAAATTCAGTTTCAGTTTTCTTAATGGACAAATTCGGTTATCATTGTTCATTTGGAAATAATAAGTTTAGTCTATCTTTAAATCTAAATATTATTGGTAACGGTTCCTTTAAGATTTATGATCACCTATATTCAGTTGAAACTATTGCAGCTTAAATAAAACCTTGCAAGTGGAGTCATGTGGTACTAAACACAAAATTAACAATAAATATTTTTAGCCTCATTATGACATAAGCGATTAGGTCACATCTCTAGAAATAGAGTTGAACGACTTGTGTCTGATGAGATTTGGATTTTATTGACTCTATAGACTTTAATGTCTATATTAATGTGTAAAGAAAATACAGACCAAAGTTCAATTATAAGCAGCTACTTTATTGTCTATGCTGACAAATCAAGGGGTTAATAATTATACGGTCCCACACTAAGAAATTTTTTTGAGACGAGAAGTATAGTATTTGTTGAGGATGTTGAGTTTGGGGAAGAAATAAAGTCAGGATCATTGTCTTTGAAAATGAATCAATTACGATTCCTACTATCACTTTTGACGATGTGCAGGATTCTATACCTGTCATGATCAAGAAGTGAATTCGGAGCCTCAATAAGACAATGTCGAATTACCTCTATAAGTCGTTGTTGAGATACCTTAACAACGACAACGTAGCGGCACCCCATTCAAGATAAGGTAATTATTCATAAGGAACAAACTCAACAACCTGAAGAACCGGTAATGTTAAGATGGTCCACAAGAGAAATGAGAAATATAATTTCGGATTATATTGTCATATATCTTTAGGAACGTGAGGAAAACCGTGGATACTGGAAGATGGTCTATAATCATCTTCCGTCAGGCCATGGAAAGTTCTAGTTCTCAAAGTGGATTGATACAAAAAAATAAGGAGTATAAGTCCATGCAAGACAACAAAGTTTAAGAACTTGTCCCATTACCAAAAGGTATGAAGTCCATTGGTTGCAAATGGACATTTAGAACCAAGAATGATTCGAAGGGTCATGTGGAGAGGTATAAAGTACGTCTTGTAGCTAGTGACTTTACTCAAAATTTTGGGATTGATTTTAAAGAGTTTTTCTCTTCGGTATCTTTGAAAAACTCCTTTAAAATAATCATAGCACATGTTGCATATTTTGATCTTGAATTACATTAAATGGATGTCAAAACGACATTTCTCAATGGTAACATTGATGAAACAGTTTATATGGTGCAACCAGAAAACTTTGTGTCGAAAGATCAAAAGAATATGGTTTGCAAATTGACAAAATTTATTTATGAACTCAAGCAAGCTTCTCGTCAAAGGTACTTCAAGTGATTATCTCGTTTGGTTTTGAGATGAACACTGTTGAAGATTGTGTGTATCACAAGTTCAGTGGGAGTAGAAATAATTTTTTGGTTTTGTATATTGATTGAAGTGTTCAATGCAAACCAGGTGACACCTCTCGTTAAAGGAGACAAATTCGGTCTCAAATAAGTGCCCTAAGGTTAGCCTTAAAATTAAAAAAATACAATAGATTTTTTCTTCATGATCAGTTGTAGGGAGTCTAATGTATACACAAGTATTTACGCGTCAGGATATTGCGTACATAATTCGGATGTTAGGCAGATATTTAAGCATATATGGATGGATCATTGGGTAGCAGCCAAACTACTTAAGTAATTAATAGAGAACAAGAAATTATATGCTCTTTGTAGGAGATGGAATAATAATAGAGATCATAAGGTATTCCGACTCTGATTTTGTTGGATGCTAACACAGCAGGAGATCCACATCAGGTTATGCTGACTAATGGAGATATATTTTGGATGAGTGTCAAACATGCACTCATAATTTCTTCCATCATGAAAGCAAGGTTTATAACATGCTGTGGGGTATCTATTCAGGAAATATGGTTGCGAAATTGTTACAAGGCTGCGCCTACAGTACGGTGTTAAAAGACCACATAAAATTATGGTGTGACAATAAATCAGCAGTACTGTATTCCAAAAATAACAGAAACTTGTATAAGTCAAAGGATATTGACATAAAGTTTTTAGTTGTGAAGGAAAAATTCAGAATGGTTATAGTGTTCATATAGCACATTAGGACAAACTCCATGTTAGCGGATCCGCTCACAAAAGCATTATCACCCAGGGTATTTCATGAGCATACTGCTCATATGGGTGTTAATTAAGAATATGGCAATATAGTGGAAGTTTGTATTTTATGTATTTGGGTGCTATTTAGTTTTGGACACATTTATGTATTAAAGTATTTTGGATATTTATCTGATCAGATATATGTAAATTCAGTTCATTCTGTTTTCATTATGTTAAAGTATTGATCTCATTAAAGTTAAGGAGGACCAGTTGGAAATAGACATGTATTGATCATATTGCGTGTAATTTCTATGCTACGCATCCATGATTGATCTATGTCGTTTAACTATATTGGTATATGTGACCATTAATGGTTTAGTTGCGCTATATGTGACGAAGGCCGCTTTGATCCTATGTTGATATGGTTAATGGACGAGATTGTCCGGATATACCCTAAGGATTAAGATAGCAATTTATGAGCTCACTAAGGTTAACACAATTATAAGGTTACATATGTGGCCCAGTGGGAGATTGTTGGAATTATTCAATAATTATGGAGCCACACATTTAAAATTAATTGTATTTGGGCTATCTAAATAATTAAGCCAAATTAAAGTGGTCTATTTGGAAAATTGGCTTAAGGGTATAATTGTCATGGAATTAATGTGTAGATACCGGAGATAATTCTAATTTGATGATGGGCCAAATTAGAAATATCACAACACACATATCTATATATATGTGTATTCATTAGGGTTATGGTCCCCAACTCATACGACCACCAAGAGAAGTTTTCTCTATTCTTTTCTGTATCCCCATCAACAAAGAGAGTAACAAAGATTTCATCTTTGTTATTAAGGACTATAGCGGGTTGGAAGATCAAACCCCATAAAGAGACGATCGCTTCAACATCCATCAAGTCAGGCAATGAATTCAGGTACGCTTCCGCAATCAATTTTATTATATTCTTCATCTCATGAATCGACAGGGTATAATAAAAATTCTAACAGAAGGGTCTATTATAAATAGTAATGAGCGAATTAAATCCATAATTCTAACTCATATATTCTTACCATTGAAAATATCTGAGAACCTCCCTCCAATTCGCTATAAAGAGTGAGGTTAAGGCAAGCTTACCTACCTGTAAGCTTCCTCCTCTCAATTGCAACTTGTATTGCTCATCCAAAATATCCGAGATATCGACTCACCTTCCAAGTAGTCGTGGCCAGTCCAGGAATAAGTCCGATAAGACTTCAGGCTTCAGTAACCCCTCTCTGCTTAGAACAACCTCATTAAGTCCAACGTGACATGTAAGAGGTCATGGTCGCAAATAACCCTCCAGGACCCGTCTACAACAAGAATCATACTAACCAAACTTAGCTCCGGCTTGGACAACCCAACCTTCGGACAGGTCCTATACGGCTCGGACAACCCAACCTTTGGACAGGTCCTACAAGTAGTAGTAGTAGACTAGTAGTGCACATCCAAAATATCGGTGTCAAACAGCCGCTGTAAACACTCCACGTCTAGGAAATTCACGTGCACGCTTAAATGCCATCTTTTTGGTGCTTTGAAGAGATGCGTTGAAGAAAGATTTGTTGAAAGTGTCCAAATGAACATCCGTCCAATTCGCAATAAAGAGTGAGGTTATGGCAACCTTACCTGGCTATAAGCTTCCTCCTCAATTGCAACATGTGCTGCTTATCCCAAAATATCCGAGATATCGACTCACCGTCCAAGTAGCCATGGCCAGGCCAGGAATAAGTCCGACAAGACTTCAGATTTGGACAACCTCTTTCTGCTTAGAGCAACTCTTTAAGTCCAACGTAAAATGCAAGAGGTCGGGGTCGCAGATAACCCTCCAGGACCAGCCTACAAAAAGAATTATAGTAATCAAAATAAACTCCAGCTCGGACAATCCAACTTTCGGGCCCTACAAGTCGTAGACTAGTAGTGCACATCCAAAATATCGGTGTCAAGCAGCCGCAGTAAACACTACACGTCTAGGAAAATCATGTGCATGCATGTCGGTCTAGCATTTAATAAGGGAAGCGTTCACACTGCGGAGTATCACCCCTATTATTTAGTATGCAGGTCGCCGAGTATGTCTGCACTGTGTGATGATGATAAGTCTCCATAATTGGATCTTCCCAACTGCATAGTGCCATCTAATTAAATGAAGGAGATAAGTCTGACAAATATTGATTTTAAACTTTTGATCGTATTAATATTCATCATCCTTTTGCTATAAATACCTTGACATTGCAATGCTCCTCATCATCAAAAACCTGTTTCGAAGCTATGGCTCCCAAGGCGTTGCTTGTTCTTTGTGTTCTCTTGGCAATCACTCTCCTCGTCTCCTCGGACGTAGCTGAGAAACATGGTAAGCCTCTTATAAATATTCCTCGGATTTATTTTTCCTATATGGAATCGAATCCATCCAACCTAAGATTGAATTTCTATATATGGACACATGACATGCTATATAAAAGGGGTCTATAGATTCTCCTTAAGACTTCTTATTCTGCTCAATAAAAGTTGTTGAATAAGTTCAACACAAAAGTTTGAGAGATTTTTTTTTTTCGAGAATTTTTCAAGAGTAAGGAGAGAAGTGTTGAGAGAGTTATTGTAATTCTTTTTTTTTTTTATAATGGAAGTGAATCACACTCGTCCGTGGAAGTAAATATCTTGGCCAAACCACGTAAATCATTATCTTTGTGGTTGTAAATTTTCTATGAAGTATTTTTTTTTAATTTTTTAGGTTAATTTATTTCCGATGTGCCCCAACATTAGGTAAACTAGCTAGAACTGTTTTATCTATTGCAGTTCCTATTGTTTTTATTTTATTTAATTACATAATGGTCCATCAACATCACATGCAGATGAGAAGAAGGTGAACGAGGGTGGATTACAGGACCAGAAATATGGAGGATACCATGGTGGAGGGGGAGGGTACCCTGGTGGCGGACACAACGGCGGAGGTCGTGGTGGTGGAGGGTACCCTGGTGGGGGAGGGTACCCTGGTGGCGGACACAACGGCGGAGGTCGTGGTGGTGGAGGGTACCCTGGTGGAGGAGGGTACCCCCCGGGTGGTGGACACAATGGCGGAGGTCGTGGTGGTGGAGGGTACCCAGGCCATGGGGGCCGCTGCTACCACGGTTGTTGTCGACCCGGACGCTACGGTTGCGTTTGCTGCTCGACCGCCGACGAGGTCCCCGATGCCCAATACCTGGCGGAGCCCCAGTACTGAGTTTATAGCCGTAGGCTGGTTATCCCCAATTATGTTTGTGTTGTGTTAACGTAGTAGCAGAATAAGGGGAATAAGAAAAAAAATGTTTGCATGTCTGTACGAGAGGGAACGTTTGTGTGTGTATGTACATTAAGTCTAAGCGTCTTGTACTCTTTACTTTCAATTGGAATTAGTTTCCTAATTAGACTTTATTCAAGCTTTAAAATAAATTCTAAAACTGGCAATTTATTGCAAGTAAAAGGCTAGATTATCCTAATTATGATCTAATTATAGCTCTACGTTTTTGGACACCTTAACTTTTTTACTCCTTAATTTTGGTTGGATCATTTCTCAATGATTAACTAATTATTATTATAATATTTACTTAATAACGATTTCTAATCATTTATTAATGTTTAAAATATTATTAGAATTTACTTGCGGATGTGATGATTTATCCGTGGAATGTTGGATGACTATGAAAGAGGTTTAGACAGCATCGATACTGCGACGTTGGCTGAACGTACTTGCGCACTCATATTCGATTAGCGGGTCGTGGCCAACTTTATAAATTGGTCTTTTGAAACAACTTTTGTTAATTTCAAAGTATATCGAGACCACTTCAAAAGCATATATTGTAGTACAAAAAAGCAATTTAAAATTGTATATTGTCATATTTTTTTTTGAAATGGTCTCGATGTGATTTAAATTAACAAAATGTGCTCCAAAAGAACAATTTATAAAAAGTGGGGTACCAAAATCGAGTAGTAGAAACTTAAAATGTCAAAAACGTCTTAGCACTATAATTGTGATGTCATTAGTGTTGTATGTTTGTTTAAAAAAAACCAAGCTTTTCCTTTTAGTCCCACATTGGCTACACCAAAAACTTTCCTAGTCTTTATATTAAATTTTCGTCCTTGCTCACTTGCAAGTTGTGTGCTAGACTTGTGGGCCACATATGAGCGTCGGCACCTTTGACGTCCGGCACGGTTCGACGCGTAACGAGTGCGGGTATGTGATATCATGTCCCGATCTCGCAGAGTCCTTTCCTTCTCGCTTTGAACTCTGTGGAACTATTTTTTGAAAAAATAAACAAGATAGACAGTAACGCAGCGAAACATAATTGCAAAAGTTGAAACAGCAGCGGACATATTGTAAAATATGAATTGAACACGTACAATGATAATAGAAACAATTTCTCTTTATTGATATCTTTTGAAACTATATTACAAAGTTCTCATTGTTCCTCTCATACATGTCATACTTGGTTTACAATCTCTCAGAAACTTTACAGATTATAATGATTCTGTTCCATACATTACATACATTTATATATAAAATTAGCACTTTTGAACAAATAATCATCTTTTTGCATCTCTTCTGATATTTCTGGCTCCTGAGGATGAGGTTCGGGCTATTCTGTCGTGGGACGACAGACATAAAGTCAAGTTGATGATCCATTGGGTCAATACCCTCCCATCGGACTGGGGGGGAGATTGTTGCAGTCCATACTAGATTTGATAAGAGCAAATTTGGAGCCCAAATATGGTAAAGATTTAATTTGATATGATTTAAAAATCTATGTTAAATATCTGATTTAATTAGACTTACAAAATTGTATCAAATGTTTAATTTGACCATATTTGGACGTCTATAATTAGTGATGAGATATAATTTACACAGTTTGTTGTTGGTGGACGGCCAGATCTGATGGTGGATGGCCAGATCTGATGGTGGACCACTTTTAAGGTTTTCTAACATTAAAATTAGGTTTCTCATCTTATTTATATGAGTTGAGGGTGGAGGCACAAAAAGAAGACACAAAGTAGAGATTTAAGGTGCTCGTCCACAAGAAAATCTAAGAAAAAAATTCGTATTTTGCTTTTAGGACTTCCTCATCCAAGACAGAATGAAGAAAAAGATCTAATCGAGGAGTCGTCAACTTCGATTAGGGAGATTGCTACGGTTGGTGAGTGATCTCAATTGTAATTTTCTGTTTTTTTTTTCTTCTTCTTGAGAGTGGTGAGGAGGTTGGCCCTATTAGGACAAAGTGTTCAACATGAGTTCTGCCAATCTTGTAATTTTATCTGAGTTATTAAATGTTGGATTTTTTTCAGGTGACGTACGTCACCGTCATATACTTGTCTTCATCTTGTGCTTGGTGTCTGTTAGACGGGAGTTCATTTTGATCAGGTGGATTGACAAACGCTTCCGCACGCTCCTAGCAAGACATATCTATTGATATTATCATACTTAATACATCTAAAAAAAAGTTACAAAGTTGTTTTCCTTCTGCATTTTCTTTCCCTATTTTTTCTTGTTCCATGTGGCTACCCAGGAAAATGGTAATTGTCAGATTTGTTAAATCCAATAGCTCCAAATTATTTCAAAACTCATAATATCATGGTGGTCTTTTATCTAGCCATCCAATATTGAAGCTTAGAAACTAAGAAAAGAGCTTTTTTAACAATTTTTTATTTAGTTATATTCAAGGGGAACTTCTTGAACTATGAAAGGTGATATATTCTTGTCTTCGTTAAATTTATATAGGATTTTAATTATTACTAATACTTCTTTGTTATACCATTTATGTATCCAAAAGTTTTTGTTTGGAGAATTCTAAGAGAATTTCTTGATCTCTATGGTTAAATCCTGGCTCTGTTCCTGATGAAGGGTCCATTGTACATA
>JANAVB010036017.1:6161725-6246725 GCA_029216955.1 Iris pallida | reverse complement strand
TAGAGCCACGAAATGAAATAAACATACCAAAATTTTCCTTTTTTATTTATTTTATAAGCTAAATAACTCAAAGCAATCCATTTACCCACCAATGTAATAGAATACAAACCTTAGATTTTAATACACCTAAGTTGTTTTTGCTTATATTTTTGAAAACAATATTAAAATTAGTCTCTCGTAAAACAATTCCTATATTTTGAAGAACAACCAACTTTTTTTTTTTTTATTATTTATGTTTCACAGTATCAAAGGGTGCAATTGTGGTCTTCTATGTACAGAATCATAAGATTGTCATGTATTCACTCCGGTGTATATATATATTTTTTTTGAAATTCCACACATGCACACACAATTGACAGATTCGAACCTTGTCGATCTTTCTGGACTCCGTTCTAATACAACTAGACTATAGAGCTGGGACACTCCGGTGTATATTTGACAATTTTATGTACAGCCATTTTCTCTTGTTTATGCTAGAGTTGGTTAGGATTGCAATTGTGTTTGATTTAGGTTCCTTTTGGCGTCCAAACAAAGTGGATGACTAGCCACCGGACCAAAGACCACTCACTCATTCAGGTGTCCGACAAACGTTTGAGAAACACCATGTTAACAACTAGGCTTAATTGCACTTTGCTACCCTCAACTATTCTGTTTTTTCAACTTGATATCCTAAACTTTTTTTTGTAACAAGTTGATACCTCAACTACTATTTTTTTTCAACTTGATACCTAATTTTTCAAAAAACCCCAAAATGCCCTTATCACTTCCCTCTTCCCTTCTCCCCTCCCCCCCCCTCCTCCCCCACTCCGGCCACCACCACCCTCCCGCTCCGCCTCCCCTCCGGCCACCCCCCTCTCCCACGCCGGCCAACCCCCCCCCCCCCCCCTCCCGCTTCAGGCGCCACCGTCGCGGTGGCGGCTGCGGCTGCTGCTGCTACGGTGGCTGCGGCGGCGGCTACTGCTGCTGCGACGGCGGCTGTTGCTGCCGCGGTGGCCGGCGGCGATGGGGGTAGGGGGGAGGGGGGGCGCGCGGGAGAGGGGGGTGGCCGGAAGGGAGGCGGAGCGGGAGGGAGGGGGTAGCCGGAGTGGAGGGGGGGGGGGGGGGGGGGGTTTGGGGGAGGGGAGTAATTTTAAGGTTTGAGCAGGGATATTTTCGTCCCAAAATTTTTTTTGGTATCAACTTGTTACAAAAAAAAGTTTAGGGTATCAAGTTGAAAAAGCGGAATAGTTGAGGGTAGCAAAGTGCAATTAAGCCTAACAACTATTTTGAAAAATGATCGACTTTTATTAAAGTACTAGTCATAACCCGTGTCCATAGGACATGGTTCATTTAAGGTATTCCCCCTCAAAATCTTGGACCCCCAATTTTAAACGAACAATAATAATTTTGAGGCCCCCATCAAAATATTAAATCCCAACCACTGCTGGATGTGAATTTTCTTTGGATTTCCCATAAAATTTCACTCTCAATAATGCTCATCCACAACCATTATGAGGCCCCCATCAAAATATTAAATCCCAACCATCAAAATATTAAATCCCCATCTTTGGATTCCCCATAAAACTCCACTCCCAATAATGCTCTTCCCCATAAAACCCCACTCCCAATAATGCTCTTCCCCATAAAATTCCACAACCGTTGATTCACCAAGATTAAATCCCAACCACTCTTTATCTTGGCACAGTCAGCCCTAGGATTCAAAAACCTTTGTGTTTTGTATAAGAGATAAAGTTATTAAAATTATAATAGTTAGACAATTATTACACCATAATTCTTCAAAAACTTGATCCTAATCTTGGGGTGGGAATTAGTGTCAAATGGGCCGGGCTAATCCGGTTCGAGCCCAGCCCAAAAAATGATCCATGCGTCGGCCCAGTCCCGTTAATTGTGGGTCCGAGCCGGTCCAGTACATTGAGACGTGTCAGATTTTATATCTCGGTCCATAAAAGAGGTCCGACTCGACCTGATCCGAAGCCCGGGTCCGGCCCAAACTTGGCCCGACCCAGTCCGTCCCGGTCCGATATAGCTACACACTATATTCTATGCCTTCAAATGTGTTGAAAAAAGTTGTGTATAGGAAGATGGGTATAAAATGTAGACATCTCTTCTGGAAGTTGTGGTATAGGAATATGTTTTCTGTTTGATGAGCCAAAAAATTAGAAGAAATGAAGTCTGAATGCATTTTTATCATATAGTTCTCTTTCTTTTCATATTGACACTTAGCAATAATGGTATGCGTTGCTTTTTCATTTCTTTAGACTTAGCTTAATGTATCATTTGTCAACTTTGTAGAAGTGTCTCTCATGTTTGTAGGTTAGTTATTGATATTCATGTTATTTAGTTCAGATTTTAAAGATGAGTTGAGGTTCAAAATTTGAAGATATTTATCTACATAGAATATATCAAGGCCTGACCGCCCTGGTACGATCCGGTTCGAAATCTACTGTGCTGTGGACCACGTGCCAGGCTGAACTCATATTTTCACTCATGCTATCCGACCCGGCCCGCTATAGTGCACGGGCCTAAGACCCGACCCGGCCCACAAAAATTTGTGCAGGGCCGGCCAGGCCCGGCCCGGCCCACTTTACAACAAGGGTGTATTTTACTCACACATGAACCAGACCAGATTAAAAGCCCCACAAACCGCCGGCCCAACCCCAAAAATAAAAACCATGAGCCGGAGGCAGCGAGCTCTCCTCCTCCGCACCCTCCTCTTCCTCTTCTGCCTCAACGCCCTCTCCTTCGCCCTCTACTTCCTCCTCAACCCCCACCCCTCCCCACAAACCCTAACCCTAACCGAACCCATCCCCACCTCCAGAACGCCAGGAACCCTAAAGCCATGGCCTCCCCTCCCCTCCTTCCTCCCGTGGGACCCACCCCCCTCCCCCCTGCCCCCCGGCTCCTGCGAAGCCTACTTCGGCAACGGCTTCACCGACCGCGTCGACGTCCTAGGATCCGGGTCCGCGTTCCTCCGCTGCCTCCGCAGCGGCACGCTGCGGAGCTCCGTCTGCGAGGCGGGCCGGATCCGTATGGACCCGGCCCGGATCCGGATGTCGGCGGGGGGCGAGGCGCTGGAGTCGGTGGTCGGGCGCGGGGAGCAGGAGGAGATGCCGAGGTTCGAGGCCGGGGCGTTCGAGATCGAGGCCGCGCCGGCCGTCGGGCGGGGCTCCGCGGTGGCGGACGAGGGGTTCCTCGACAGGTACCTGCCCGGCGGGCAGGTGCAGGACCACACGATGCGGGCGCTCGTGGGCTCGGTGCGGTGCGTCGGGCGCGGCGAGCTGCGGTGCTCTCAGGTGACCAAGATTGGATCTTTGCTTTCGTAGATTAGTTATGCTTGCTTACGAAGTTGGAATCGGAAAGAACATAATTTTGGTGAGCATTGGCTGCAGTGGGTCGAGGAGCCGACACTCTTGGTGACACGGTTCGAGTACGCAAACCTTTTTCACACGGTTACGGATTGGTACAGCGCTTATGTCGCTTCTAGGGTTACGAACTTGCCGGCTAGGCCGCATCTGGTTTTTGTCGATGGCCATTGCAAGGTATGATATACGAGTCTTCAAGTTAACTCTTTTTAAGAAGAAAATTAGATACTTGATACAACGGCACCCAAAAATTTATGGCATCCTTCATAGAAGTGGCATGATGTGCGTGTAGTGTACTGTATTTTTAGAAAGTTGTGAACATAATGTGTCACGCCCCGATTCGGTCAAATCGATAATCGTCCCCCGGGGCGTGATGCCGTGCAAGCCTAAGTTGCGCTTGCACAAGGCGGTTCATAAGGTTATCCGAAACAACAACTTTTGCAAGAGTACGCAGAGAAATTGAACACATTTATATAGAGAAGGAAACTTGTATTTTCATTGATAATAAGTTAGATTACAGACTCGATTACAAAAGAGGCCTCTCGGGCTTACAACTGACATCGATGAGATAGTCATTCCATACATTTACATCCCTTTTTACAAAACAACAAAATGACTCTCTAAGACCTGGGATCGGCGAGAGTTTGCGCTGCATGGTGCAGTTGAATTGAGTCTTCAAAATGTTGCAGAGTTAGCCTTCGCACTAGCAAGGCTTCAAAAGAAAGGAGTGCCGCCTTCAGTTCCTTGGCACGCTATCCTGGTTCCGGGTATCTGTTGAGAGCGAGGGTCAGCACATTACACTTTGTGTTGGTGCGTGGCAGTTTAAATCCCGTGCTCTCATTTGTTGAAGAAGTTAAGTGAGCGTGCATGCAAATGTATAGTGAGGTTTCTAGCCATCCTAGTCAATTCAAACTTATATTTGAAGGCACATTCGTATAACGACGATAGATCTTACCCCCGGCAGAGCGCGCCGTCGTAGCATAAACTTACCATGTTTTTCCCTGTCATGTTGATAATAAGAAAACATAATAGAGTGCATTCGTGAAGGTCACTGGCACGACAAGCCATCCTGGACATATAGCTTGGTAGACAGTGGTCCTTCAGCGCAGGTAGCGAGCCCCGTTGAGAGCCACTGCCTACTGTGGCATGCATCCGGCATAGCTATCCGTGTTTCTTCCTATGTCGGAACGGTCCCGTGGCCTCGGGATACCGTCCGAAGAAACAATCGCCCTTGTCGACAAGTTGTCTATGACCGTGCTAAGTTAATTGTTATTTCAAGGCACATCTTTATGTATTGTTGCGACATTCATTTAATCGATTCGTCTTTCCTTAGCACGGTTCTATATGATACGGTAATTGCAAGCACGATAAGGTTATATGACAAGCATTTGTATAGTTCGTGTATGTGAGACGTCGTGTGACCGTTCATTGGAATATCATTCATGTTATTGCATTACATCTAACATAACACATGTCTAGTATCGATAATGTATTAGAGAAGAGGGTCGAGGGAAGAAGGGTCAGCCACTCACCTTAGTATTTACTTGAGGCGAGAAACTGGTTGGCCGCGCTAGACGTTGCCTACACGATCACCTGAAATCGCACAAGCAACCGATTAGAATACTGTGTTATTCAAGAAAATTCGATACGAATGCGAAGTTCGAAACGCAAGCCATGAAAACCATCGAAAACATTCACGAAAACGCATTCAGAAAACCAAAGCCAAAGAAGCAATTGCGGCATGAAAAGCAGAGCAACGGGAGGTCTCTTCCGACTCAGCCGCAGAGTCTATCCTCGAGGCATAACCCGCTGAATATGGGACTTGGTTCCGAAGAAGCCATTCCATAACGGGGAATGGATCTTAATTCAACCGTTTTCGTTCGATCGATTCGATCGATCCCGACCTATCGGTCCCGACCGAGTCGATAGCGACAGTGTTCCTTTCTTGCGCACCCCGTGGACGGGAAACGGTGCACGATGTAGGAACGGGGCACTACATAATGTGCTCTCTTATTTCCGTGTACTCGTTATGGAACGTGTTTTTAGAGTTTCTCAAACTTATGAGGTGTTTAATTTTGTTTTTCTTGTCATCTGAAATGATGTCATTATGAATCTATGACACGGTTTAGGTGTTGTATAGCAATGACATGTTACATTCGTGCTCTTCATGCAAATAACTAAGGACAAACTTTAAGGCCTCGTTTGGTTCACGGAAAGGAAATGAATTCCCTTGTATTTTCCATGGGAATGGAAAAGTAGGATTCCTGTCACATTTCCTTTCCGTTGTTTGGTAAAACATGAAAACTATCTAGGAAAGGAAAGCAAAATATAACAATGTTCTAAAAATATCCTTACCTTTTAAAATAAAAATAATATTACAAAAATAACATTAATGGTAAAATAAGCAATGACACATGGTTACTTTTGTTATAACTTTTGTAATAAATGTTGGAAAATGAGGAGGAAAAATCACTCCCATGGGTCTTGAGTGGAACCATATTCCCACCAATTTTTTTCCTTGTCAGAAAATTGATTCCCAAGTTTGTGTCTACCAAACAAAGGAAAGGAACAACTTTCCTTTCTTGGTTCCTTAAATTCGTGAACCAAATGAGACCTAAGGGTCTGCTTGGATTGAGGGAAACAAAAAAGCATAGTTAAGTAGGCTTAAGTGAAGGGAAATTAAGTGAGAGGGAGTCGAGTCAATACATATAACCATGCTTGGATTAGAGAAAAAAGTTAAGTGGGGTGTGTTCAATAACTCTTGCTTGGATTCAAGGTTTTGAGTGAGAGGAGGATTAATACAAAAACAATAGTTATCGAAATATCCTTATTACATATGTCATAAAATTAAATTTGATTGAAATTTTAATTAGAACTTGTCAAAATATCTTCACAAATGAGTAAGTTACGTAGCAACATGTTGAAAGTAAGAAAAAATAAAAAAAGTCATGATATATTATAGGACAAATAAGCGGTGTTTATGATTTTTTAAACAAAATTCCTCAATTTCCCTCGTTAACCCTCTGATTTAGGGGTTGAAAATAGACAAAAGAGGGTTAAACAAACCCTCATATAACCCTCTGTGACCCTCCCTCTTAAACCCCCACCCTCAAACCAAGCATGGTTTTTATTTTTCCTCACTTAACTCTCTTAAATCTCAATCCAAGCATATCCTAATGGTGAGTAGGCCTGACCATATTTGCTGGCAATGAATGCATTATATCTTTGTTTATCTTGTTACTTGGATTCATAGAATCAAATCTTTTGGATCTACAAAAAGGTACATCCAACGTTGAGCATTTAGCTGGTCTCTTATAGAACTTATATGACATTATATTATGCATCGTTTGAGGTGCACATGCTGGATTTTTAAAGATTTTTTCCATTACGGCATAGATGCTTGATGGCAGGAGGGGTCTTGGGTTGGGAGTGTGGATTCTGGAAGAAATATCTAGTACCAACTCACGAAATGTTAATAACGCCTCAAGATCTGTGCTTCTTAATTCAATATTTCATTTACACTTTAAGTTTTCAGTAAGCTTGTACTTGATGTAGGACAAGAGTTGTGTTAGGTGGCAGGTGTAAGGTCTTAGTTTCTTATGTGCCTTTAGATTTTGTGAATTTCCAAGAGAAGATTCTGGATAGTGAAAGTGAAATTATATATTTGCAACTGATGTAAGTGTATAAGGGGTCAACAATGTACGAGTGGCCCTAAATACCGAAAAGTATCATTCTTAGGTCTTCCGTCTTTTGTCCATCAAATTCTTACTTCCTGATCTTTTTGACTTTTGGTTGAAGTTACATTGTACTTTGTTCATGTCCTAATTATGGAACTCTTAGATTCCAAAGTTCCTCCTAACAATTCTATTTTAGAAGCTAACCCTTCCTAGTCATCAGTATAATATCATCAACAAACGTCATAATATCATCAACAAACTTCGTAACCTCTATGGTCAATAATTTTATCCATAACTAGTGGGAAATGTAAGACCTTAATGTTCATCCTTGATGTCAGTCAACGGCGACGATAAACCGTACAATATCTTCTATTGTCTGCATAGTGGTAGTAACTCCATTTAGTCCATTATAGATATCCTTTATATTCCCACTATAGCTAGCTGCTAAAGACTTGTTTGTTCTCTATATCCCATCATATTACCTCCCTAGATACTCTGGACTTATCTAAGTCAATGGAATGCATACAGATCTCTCTCTTTCACTCAATTATCGTTTTAATCCTTTTACTAATTAACCAAAGGTAGGTAGTCCAGTGGTTGAGGCCTCTGGTAGGAATGCGACATCCTGAGTCCGATCCCTTGGGGGTAATCCCAAAAAGTTTTGTCAATAAGTAAATGGCTTACATAGTCAATCTTCACTGCACAGAACCAAATTATACTATGAAATTGTGTTTTCTTTTCTTATTATTTTCACAATTTCTCCTAAAGTTCCTTGACATTGGCTCATAAGCTTGATTCACATCTCCTTTTATATATATAGGTACTATAACACTACCTAATTCATGGTACCATTTCCTAGGCCTTAGAATTTGATTGAATAAATTAGTTAGCCATATTAATCTTTTTCTTAAACATTTCTAAACCTCAATATGAATATCATCATGTCCAACATGGTCATTTAAATTTTCTTTGATATGTAACTTCCGTTTTAGGCAATTATTGAATCAAACTCTCCATATGTTTCCTAAAATCTCATGTAATGTTTCATCCAATCCTCCTGGATGCATATGCACTAACAAAATTAATAGCGTCCCGGTGACAATTTTTTGTTAAGTTTCTTATTCTCTCTACATCTACAATGTTTGTTTTAAAATTTTATCCACAATTATTCATATCTTATTTCTTTGTCTCTTTTTACATGTGCACCAAACTTTAATCCACTATCATCATTTTTCCTAGATTTATCACCTACCAACTAAGTTTTGTGTAAAGACATTATATTAGTTTTCCTTCTAATTATTATATTCACTAACTTCATTCCATTTCCCCTTGGCTAATCTAATCATACCCCATGCTTTAGCTCCTTAGCTTGCAACTTCGTATATCCTATAAACCTATGCCTATTTGTTGCTACATCCAAAAAGCAACATGGTTCAACCAAGTTTTGTGTAAAGAAATTATATCAGTTTTCCCTCTAATTATTATATTCACTAATTTCATTCAATTTCCCCTTGGCGTTCCTATGTTCCAAGTAGCTAATCTAATCACTGTCATGCACTAGCTCCTTGGTTCGCAGCTCCGTATATCCTGTAAACCTTTGCCTATTTGTTACCACAGCCAAAAAGCAATGTAGTTTTGTGGAATATCTTTGTTCACCCTTGCTCACTTGGCATTGTGCAAGGTTCACCAGGGCGGTACTGATCTAACATGTCACCCTTGATCACTGAGCATGGCACTGGGCTTGGAACAATATGATGCTTCACTCATGAGGGACACCCCAACGTGTATGCTTAGTAATCTATAAGGGTTTCACAGATATCTGACAGTGTTTTGCATTAGAAACCCCTAACTGTAACTCACAGTTTTATTCTGTTTCAAGTTCCATATTGCTATACTTGAGTAACTTGATTTTGTAATAACTTAATTATTGTTATTCTGTGTATACATTCTTGACTGATTGGACGTATTTATTCAGACTCCTCTGGAAGAAACTTGGGAGGCTCTCTTTTCAAGTGTTAGATATGCCAAAAACTTCTCTGGTTCAGTTTGTTTTCGTCATGCTATTCTATCACCCTTGGGATATGAAACGGCTTTGTTCAAAGGGCTGAGTGAGACGATAAGCTGTCATGGCACCACTGCTAACATCCTACGAGAAAACCCTGATAATGAGAAAACTGCCAGGTTATCCGAATTTGGAGAAATGCTTAGAGCAGCTTTTGATCTCCTGGTGGATGATGACTTGCCAACAAAACCGTCTACTGGTCCTAATGTCCTTTTCGTGCGTCGTGAGGATTATCTAGCCCATCCACGTCACAGTGGGAGAGTGGAGTCTCGACTGAGCAATGAGCAGGAGGTTTTTGATGCAATAAAGGATTGGGCAGCGAATCAGACAAAATGCAAAATAAACGTTGTCAATGGTCTCTTTGCTCACATGCGTATGAAAGAGCAACTCCGTGCCATTCAAGAGGCTTCAGTTGTTATAGGTGCTCATGGGGCTGGTCTCACTCACTTGGTTGCTGCAACACCGGACACCATAGTCCTTGAAATTATTAGCAGCTTTTATCGACGGCCACATTTTGCGTTGATCTCCCAGTGGAAAGGTTTAGAGTACCACGCCATTAATCTTGCTGGATCATATGCTAGGCCTCCCATGGTTATCGATGAGCTTAGCAGCATTATGAGAAGTTTGAATTGCTGATATTAAGTTCTGAGATTCTAATTCCTCTCTTATTGTACCAACATGTTAGAAGCCTTCTGTTTCATGCTTTGTATTATATTTCAGCCATGGAACAACTACCGAGGAGTCTTTTAAATCAGTCAAGGGGCATTTTATCGAATATTGATGCTTGGTAATATCTCATATTCTGATGAAGAGGACCAGTCAATCAGCAACTAACTGATACTGAATTCTGTTTCTGACCTATATATTCATTGAAGAGGCAGCCATATTCACCTAAGGAAGCACAGATCCCCTGGTGTGCGATGTAGACACCTTTATGAGTAAGATACTCTCACCGCGAAAAGGTCATGTTTCAAATTATTTTCAAGTGCCTGTGCCATTAGCAAGAAATTATGATTTTAGAGGAATGAACAAGCAAACCTGTATTCTTATCGAGTTTTATCCATTTTGAGGGTATTAAAACAATGGATAACAGTTGTCATCGTATCGAATTTTTGATGAAATCATGAATCCTTCAGTTGTTTATCATGTGCATTAGAAAGAATGAGCATCCTGACTCTAAACCTTGTATTTTTATGGTTTTGATTGCTTCCAGATTGATTCGTAGTTCAATGTTACCTCAGAGCACGAAGTTAGTATGTGATCAACTTAGATATCTATAGAATATTTTTGTGTATTCAAGTATATTATTGTCTCTCATAAATTTGCTCATTTTTTATTGAAACATAAAATAGAGTTAATACCTAAAACTCTGGCATTATAAGTGCATCTAAGCAATCTCATTCTTTTCGTTAGTACTTGTACAAGATCCGACTGTTTGAACAAATGCTGGTTAAAACTTTTCCTGTGTGATCCAAGTCTTACTGCACAAGTTTTATGTGATTGTTTTGCTAGTAAAAGTTCTTGGGGTTGCCAGCTAATTCAAGGAGATTGTGGCTTTCTAGGTCAAGTTTATGCAAGTGAAGCCGACAATAGGAATCTTGAAATTGTTAAAAGACTTTTCTGCAAGACAAGTCAAACAAAGAAACAGTAGAAATAAGACTGTTGGACTCGAATGCTGGTTTAAACTTTTGTCTGTGTGATCCAAGTCTTATTCTGCATGCTTTTTATGTGATTGTCTCTACTATTTAAACTTCTATAGGTTGCTATAAACTTCCAGGTGATCGTTCTTGGGTCATGTTTGCACAAGTGAACCCGACGATAGGACTTTGACATTCTTGCAATTTACTACAAGACAGCCCAAAGCAACAAGAAAACATATCATATGTTGCATGGGCACCAATATGGCATGACATGGATACACCGACACGGACATAACATTGATTTTAGTGTGTCCTAGTGTTTTTGGAGTGTGTGTTGTCCAAAACGACTCTGCATGGACATGTCACCAATTTTCAGAGTAACTGTGCTTCACATAAGACAATCAAAACTTGTCTAGTAGTTAGTTAATTTTTTCAAGACAAGCATAAAAACTAGCACACAGTATACGAAAAATGCTCACCAGCTTGAAGTTGGTGAGAAACTAGCTAAGGTAAATGCTTCGAAAATATAGCACTCTCCAGTGACTCATGAGCTATGTTGCATGAATAAGGACATGGGTACAGAAGCAGATACAATACGTATATAGGATACGGACATTTTCAAGTAGGTATAAAGTAGTAAACCTATGTTGCATGAATACAGACATGGGTATGAATACAATATGGATACATACACCATTTTGATGTGTCAATTCAACATAGCTCCTGAGTGAAGAGTCAAGCTCGAGGATGTAGCTGAAGGAAAACCTTGATCTCTGATTCTCAGGGAAGTCTTGGTGAGAGGAGTGATCCTCTCCCTGTCAAATGTTAATGCTCACTTGCGCGTGGGCTAGAAAAATAGACTAATGGATAAATTACAAGTGGATTGTGGGCTAATATAGGTCATGACCACATACTATAATACAACTATACAAGTAACAATCAAGAGAATCATGACCAAATATCATAATACAATTAACAACCAAAGACTATTTCTTCTTTGGAAGTTTACTTAAACTTAATGAATAACACAAAATTAAAAGTCATATATTGGTCTCCTTGGGGGCATGTATATATGAGAGATTGTTACTATCTCTTGCGGTGTCATACAGTCCACCTATTTGCATTGGCATATAAGACATAAGATATTGGGATTGCGGGACCTAAATCGAAGTTTTTAGTTTACTGTAGTTTTGTTGTAGTTGAGATTTCGGTAGGTAATAAGTTAATTGTCGGAACAGAGTTGCTATTTTGACCGTCCGGGGGACTGGCCCGCGCTGACCTGCCCCCACGTGGCAGACGCCCATTGGCTCCCCCGCCTGGGTTGGCCCAAGTTAGCAGGGGGGCCAATGGTTGCCCGCCACGTGGGCGCGGGCCAGCTCCACGGACGGGCAAAATAGCATTTTCCTTGTCGGAATCAGTTGATAGATATCTATGAAGCACAATCCCGAGCATGTTGTCTAGTACTGTCAACATTTATACCATTATATCCATGGTAGCGATTTGCCCATCTATTTTTCAACAGTCATTTTCAAGTTAGATGATGGTTAATGGCAAATCTAATGGCTTCGATACCGTTTTTTAAATCTATTTTTTTTTTAGATGTCCGACATAACGTACGAGACTTTGTGCATGCTGCGTTACATGTCTTTTGGATTCACTGCTCTCATTTTTCACACACACATACACCCCTTTTCCGTGATTCGATTCCGAGACCGTCCTAGCCAGAAAGATTATACCTCTCCTCGAGTCCTCGTTGACCACAAGAGCCAGTTGAATTCGGTATTCAAATTAATTATTAGTGACAGCTCATTTACGTGTTTATTGATGTTCATCGTCAAGCCAGCCTCGGTAAAGAAACCAAGAACGTACACAGGCCATCTCTGTATGATGGACAAGGTTCCTTGACAACGAGAGGGATACTTAGTCCTACAGCCCCAAGTTCATAGTCCTGATCTATCTATGGAAAATAAAAAGGAAAAATTGACATTCTTTGCGGACATTTATGTACGTAAAGGATTGGAGAGACAAAGACTTGAATTGATTAATCACAACTAACTATACTGTGGATTTTTAAATAGAATGGTCCCTCGACATCGCCTACAATCCCATTCTACAGATCTGCATGTTGTGTCTCGATCGATTCTCATAAGAAGTTATTACATGCACTTATTCCCCTACATGTGAGATGTTCATGAGACACATAGGCTGGACTGACTTAGTGTGGTCTCGAGACTAATAATGTTTCTTTAGCAATCTTGAGTCGAGTCAAGTTCAGGTAAGCTGAATGCGCAAATTAGTGAAAGTTATTAAGTATACTATCTACTCGACTACTCCTCAAGCCTAGCTAATTATTGTTTGACTTATGCATGAAGCGCAATTATAAATTTATAGTGGTGAGATTTATTGAATTTGTGATCCGATTCCCTCATTTCATGTTGAGGCAAATTCCAAGTGTGTATTTAAATATTTGAGGTATCATTTATTGTCTTATATATATATATATATATATATATATATATATATATATATATATATATATATATATATATATATATATATATATGAGGTGTGTTAGCTCATGATTAGTATGACGAAATTTTTCTAGTGGATAAGGTTCAATCATGGTTTAAAGTATCGACCGATACCGATCCGATACCAACCGATACCCGATACTGACCGATACTGATATTGGGGGTCTCTTTTTCGGACAATTCGGCAAAGAAAATTAAACCAAAACGACAAATCAGCAAGGGTTTAAAGCATAATAAGGTTGTAAAAGCATGTAAAAGAAGAAAATCAATCTATTGTATGTAAACAAATCGGTAAGGGTGACTACTATTTTATTTAATTTCAAAAATGCTAAGAAATAACACTGAAAATACTTAAAATTATGCCTAAATGTAAAAAATATATGTTTTTAAATGTAACTAAATTTATTAATGATTATTTGTTTTCCATACCAAACAATCCGATACTCCGAACAGAAACCGTCGTTACTACCGATATCGCTGATACCAATACTCATATGAATAGTCTGATACCGATTCCAATACCGATACCGATACCGATACTGTGAACCTTGGTTCAAATTTCACAAATATTTGTATTGTCACTATTTTTTTTTTCTTTTGCGAAATCTCTTTGGTGGTACGGACTCAGACGTGGGGGTGGACGAATGGCACAAAATAACGCTTTGATGACAAATATTGCATTCGCGATTACTGCTGATTAGGAGACTACTACTCTATTCATCTATGCTCTAGCACTTAATGCTCACATGAGAGATGAGAAAAAGAGTTATATGACAACGAGCATTACAAAAGTTTTTCAGAACTTGCTGATTGATATACTAGCAGCCTAGATCCGCCCTTGCTTTTAAGCAGTTCATATTAGAAAAATAATTGTTCTGTAAAAAAAACGAAATTATCTTCATTTAGTATATAAAAAAAAAAAAAATCCGACTAAAGGATGTTAATAGATCCTAATGTACTGAATCAAAGGTCTTTTCGAAATCAATTTGTAATCATAATGTCAGTTCTCTTTCTTCTTTAACAATGATCAACAATAACTTTTGGAAAAATTGAACAGCGTTACCATATAAAAAAGCAGACTAGTTATGGTCCACAAGCTCATTCATTTTGGCCAATCAACCTATTTACAAAAACATCACTCCCTCTTTCTTAGGTCTAAGAGATTAAAACATAATTTATTCGGCAAAACTCCCCTTTTTTTCATGAATTTTATTGAAAATCCACATAATATCATTTTTAATACACACCAAATCAATCTGAAAGAAAAATAACAGAGAAAATCCATCTAGTCCTTGGCTTATTTCATCAAATTGAATGACTATATGCTTTCACTTCTTCAACAAATTGACTAGGCTCATCATCTTGATAAATTCATATCCATTCCAAATCACATATTTTATCAGAGTTGGCCTCAAATTCTTCTGATAGTACTGATAAAAAAAAGAAGCAATATCCGGTTCAAGGTATGGTAAGATAATTTCATTATAATCCCCTCTTTTTCATTTAACAATAGAGTAAAAAAAATGCGTTGTTTTATTCTCCATGAGTGATATAACTATTCCACTAAACCTTTACCTCCAAAGAGCCTCCTATATCTTTGTTCTGAATAGCACATATTTAGTTTCATATAAATATATAATCTTGTTAGAATATGATTATTAGTAAGACAATCATTTCCCCCCATAACAACAAAAAATTTATTTCATTATTTGATTTCAATTTACTTGTTTATTGCTATCAATTTGAAGCGTATTTGACTTCACTTCTTACATACTTAACTTCTAGACAATGGTTAAGGCAACATTAACTATTGGTTTTTTGGCACTACCACTTTTACTTGGGGCTAGCCCAAAAATGTTTGAAAATATTACAAGTTTGCCATCAATTTTTTTTACTTGGGGCTAGCCCAAGCAAAGGTATAAATACCAACTTTTCTTTTCTTTTTTCTCTCTCCCTCAACTCTTTTCTTCTCTCCCTCGACTCTTTTTCTCTTCCTCAACCAACATTTCTAGGTCAAAGAATTTTACCCTAAATTTTTTTTCAACCTACATTTTGTGAAGATTGTTGGTAAATTTCTAGTAATAGTGTCTTGACTTCTCTCATTTATTGGTAAGTCATCGAATTAATATATGTTTAAAGTTTTTAACATGAATTTTGTAACACCCAGTTTCTGGAATGAGAATTTTTTTGAACTTTTGTAATTATAATTATTTTTTATTTGTATTTATATCACATTATGATTTTTGGTCAATTTAAAACTGTTTTAAGTCATGTCTTGTGATTTTGACTTTGACTAGTTGAGACCTTGTAGACTAGCCTAGAAGCTAACCCTAGCTATGGTGACCCTAGTCTAACTTAAGTTAACCTATTTAGTCATTAGAAATTAGTTTTGAAATAGGAAGATTAAGTTTAAGTGAAATGGTTTCATGACTTATGACTTAACTCAATGACTTGTGATTTTTCCAATTCATGACTTATGTAATTGAGCCATAGGCCCATGACTTAAGCCCAAACCCCAACAAACCCACCCATGGCAGCCAACCTAGGGTTTTTCACCCCTATGTAATGCCTCTTCCATTTGTTCTTGCCTCTTTTGTGCTTGACCTAGATTTTTGAAGGAAAGGTAAATCCCCTTTTTCCTAAAATTCAAATAAATTTATTTCAAATCCTTTTTAACTCTAGTCTTTTGTATTATGATCTAATTATTGTTTATTTACTGTTGGTGGAGAGTAATCCCAGATTTTGAGCAATTTGGGGATCCGAGCTAGCAAGGAAGAACACTTCATTTTGGAACTTTTTCTTGCTATTTGCACCTATAGGTAAAACTCTTTAATTTGAATTATTATTTCGATTTCTTTGCATATTAGGCTAGATTTAGGTGTCCCCTAGCTGTCTCTAAAATTTGGGTGAATTTTGTGTCCGTTTGGTGTCCATATCGGACACGTATCAATGTATGTACATAGGTGTTCGACGAAATGTCTTTTAGAACTTTTCGTTCTTGGTTTTCAAAACAAATTACATATTTGGGTAGCTAATCATATGTAGATTATGTATGTATATGACTGAACACGTTTCTGAACACTTTTTGTGTCCAAAATTGGACACACATGCATGCACGAGGACACCGTGCACTACCCTGCGGCTCGGGGTCGACACAGGACACTGTTTGCCATTGATTATCAAAGAACAGAATAATTTTATGGGAGGACTGAACTTTAATTTACAATATAAACTCGCTCGTACAAAGAGAGCCTAGGAACAAAACCTAGAAAAAGTAATCTAAGTACAATTGTTTAGTTTTTGATTCTGGGGGGATGACGGTAGAGGCTCGGGAGAGTGCTATCAACTCTGCCTTAATCCTTGGACGATCGGACGTAGCTTCTGCCCTGGTAAGCTGTCAAATTTTGACCAGTGAGGAGGTTCATTTGCTCTATCATCACATCCTTCGGGTTAAGCTGATTGATAGTTGCTCCGGACATACTGGTCCTGCTCCTTTACTGCCAACCACGGACATTATCGAGGGAGAGTTCGCCAGAGGGGATCTGGTGGAAGAGAGTGTCCCTCCTCCCCCTCCAACTTACATTGAAGGGCCTCCCACTGAATCGAGTTCGGGAGAGCAGACGGCAGAACGACCGGGGCAGGAAGAAATGGTCCCTGCACCCTCTTCTGTTCATGTGGCTTCGGAGGTCGATGTCACGCCCCGCTCCTGTAGGAGCGATCGTCCTCGCTAAGGCGTGATGCCGCACGGGCCTAGGTTACGATCGTGCAAGGCTAAGTCTAGAAACGGATGATTTGAGCTAGGCCACAGAGTCGCACAGAGTGTCCCCATTTGCAGCGAAAAGTAAACGAACACAAGTTGAAGCAAATTCAAACTCTTTATGATAAACAAAACTACTGGTGTGAAATCATGCTTAGTTTATATGGGTCATGTTATGCGACAAAATTGTTCAGTTATTATCAATTTTTTTACACACACCCACACCTCTCCTTCAATTCGATCTTGAGACCATCCATCTAGCCAAGGAATTTTTTTACACACACCCACACCTCCCATTCAATTCGATCTTGAGACCGTCCGTCTAGCCAAAAAGGTTATACCTCTCTTCGCTAACCACAAGAGCCAGCTGAGTTCGATTGAAATAATCTCTCATAACAAACAATAATTGTACTGGTGTAAATCGTAATTTGTGGCTAACCGTAAATAGTGATTTTCTTTGTCATGTAGACGAATTTCCTTCCCTATATATATGTGTTGGTAAGAGAAGCCTCATATCATCATCATGTTTATTATAAACCAAGTTAGTCAACAATTTATAAAAAATTTCAATGTCGAGTGCGTGTCCCTGCCTCAGGTCCTAGCGCGATGTAGGCGTGTTTTCTAACTCGATTTCACCAATTACTCTTTATCCTTCGGTGTGTTACATTTCAAGCCTGTTCAGAAGGCACTTCATTTAGTTAACTTAGACTACTTTGTTTCAATGCAAGGACTTGCACGTGGATTGCCACCAGCAAAGCCCACTTAATCTATATGCACCGGTCGCTGGCACCACAAGTCATTTTGGATCCTTTCTCCCTTGGTATTTCTCAACTATCATAGGGTGCGGGCTGGACACACCCCGTTACTCTCTTAAATTACCCCGTACTTACTTCTCCTGGGTGTCCAAGCCCGCACCCAAGCAGCCCGTAAGCCCCTTTGATTCCGTCTAGGCCGGCCACGATCCTCCCTTTGATCATGCCGCAGAATCTCTTATGTCTTCCACCTCCAGTATACGAGGGGATTATCCACGACCATTTTGTATTGTTTGTCATTTCAACTCAACGGCTGTCTCCGAGCCGTAGGCTAATCCTTAGCCATAATGAGTTATCGACCAGGTTGGCGTCCGTGCAGCGCGGGTAGCGAGCCCCGTTGCACGTGCCCGTCATACCTGTCGCTAACCATTCCTTTCTTTCTTATCTTTTATTCATTCTTTCTTTTCTTTCTTTTCACTTGTCCGTTCGTTCATTGATTCATTCACACATTCATTCATTCATTCGTTGATTCATTCATTCACTTATTTGTTCATTCTTTCATTCATACATTATACAACTCCCCGTACGGGAGTCGCCTTGGTGACCCATCAGTCCCGAAGTCTTTCAATGTTGCTATACTCTACTCGGAACGACTATGTCGATAGTCTTCCATTTTATTGTTGTAAACCATTCATTGTTTCACTGTTGAACGCATAAGGGACTTGAACGTAAGCTTGTGCCTTAGCACGAGCGTGGAACGCGGTACGAGAGTTCTCACATTTTTTATGTTCTTTTTCATATTCTATACAAGCATACAAGATGGGATTATTCCCTTAGCTAGGTGCGTTGAGTCATTTATTAGCATGCACGGTGTTATCGCCTAGCGATTCTAGCAATAGTGTCCGTATTGTTATATGTCTAGGCTAAGCAAAGACGGATTCATCGGAGCTACCCACCTTAGCGATGTTCGCATCGGCCGAGCGATACTCCGAGCGCGCCTTTGAAAGTTTAAGTCTGGATTTATCTTGACAGGCCAATGCAAGCCTTGCATCGATTCTTCATCAGGTCGATGCCAACTCTTCGGGTCGACGGCTCGTTTGAGTCGTTGCACTTGCTGTTTGAATCGGCATTCCGCTAGGGCAGAGCGGGTCATTACAGTCGACCTTTCCGCCCTGCCGAGTCTCCAGATCCTTCGGGCTGCGGAGGAGAAATTGGCCACTATTCAAGCGTCCTTTCGCTCGAAACTTGTTTCCCTTGTGGCAGGGGCATCAAGTTCCGGTGCATCTTCTTCGACACTGCCAGCTACTCTTCCTCTGACGCCGTCTTCTTCAGAAGTCCTGGATGAATCGTCAAAGGATATGGTTGACAGTTTCTACCGCCACCTGAAGCGAGGGGTTGAGGCTGCCGTGGAGAGGGGAACTTCTTTTGCCTTGGTACGTCCATGCGCCCATGGCCAGATTGAACTCCTTAGAACCCTCCCCGGTGGAGCAGGGATAGTTGAGCTTCTGGAGCCCAAACTGCTAGAGGCGGATCAGCTTGTGGCCCAGTTTCAAGTACTGCGGCAAGTCGATCTGTCTTCAGCAATAGATCAGGAGCGTGCCTTCCTTATAACTGTTATGGAGAAGGTAAGGGCTGCACGAGATGCGTCCAAGCCAATTATAATGAAGGACCTCCACGATCTGTCTCTACAGTACGATCAGCTGAGCCGCAGGGGAGAGGATTACATTGCTCGGGAAGCGGCCGCCTCTCGTGGGATAATCGATACGAGGGAGCAGATCCTCGAGCTCCAGAGGAAATTGGCTTTCTTGGAATCTGAGCTTGAGGGCTCCCGTACGGATAAGGAGCTAATTGTTCAGGAAGCCGACAAGGTCACCCGAACTTCTGCTGGCTTGGAACGTGCTCTGAAGAGGCTTGAAGATGGCTGGCAGGCTCACGCACATCTGGAGGATACGGAGCGGTTAACTCGGGAGGCCGAGCGCCGGGCCAAACGACGATTTGAGCGGTCGACGGCCCTGCTGAGGGAACGTCTTAGGGAATTATGTGTCGTCGAACCGTAGTCGGCCTTTTTTTCTTTCTTTTTTTGTTATTTTCTTTCATTTTAATAGGGATACGGTCCCGAACATGTAGTACTTCTATTTTTTAATAAATGACTATGTTTACACCATCCGTCATCTATTGTGCTTGTACCGTATTATGATGTTTGCCCCACTGGAGGACTTTTTGTGGACCTATTACCCTAGGCATACCTTGGTTTTAGGTATGGATAATAAGTTTGATATAGATACCTAGAACAATTCCGTGGTGAGACATAGAAGTTCTTGGTATTGGGCGAAAGAATGCCATGGAACAACTGGGCTCCAAAGGCATGTGATAATGAGAAAAGAGGCACATGTACTAGGGGACCTAGTACAATATTTGTGGTCAACTGCGAACATTTGTGGTCAACTGTGGACATTTGTGGGCCTATTATCTTTGGCGTACCCTGGTTTTGGGTACGGATAATAAATCGAAAGAAAACCAACATACTTACTTAGAGGTAATGAGGACGTGGTAAATATGAGGGTTTCTTCAATGGAGTCTCCTACTCAGAGGTAATGAGGACGTGGCAGGAGTGGACACCATGAAGGGTACATAGAACAACTCAGAGGTAATATAGACGTGGAAGTTCTACGTGAGGGGTGGTTTATTTTTGATGGAAGTGAAACAACTCAGAGGTAACATCGACGTGGTTGTTTCGGAAAATTTGTGGATCTGTTACCCTTTTTATGCACTGAAAGTGCAGGTGATAGATCATGAAGAAGATGCTCTTTTAGGAAGAAAGTTCAGAGGTATGATCATACATGACTTACTACCCAGAAGATGTGATATGGATTCATTTGGGATGACCAGAGTGTAAGTTTAGCAGTACCTGGAGGCACATAACTTAACAGTCCGGTTGATTTAGAGGATGCCATTTAGACATAATACTTCTTCAGGAACTTGCCGTTGACGGGCAACATGAGCAAGTCTCCGTTTTGTTTTGCGAGGCGGTAAGCACAATTAGAAAATACAGCCTCGAT
Source organism: Iris pallida (assembly GCA_029216955.1). NCBI lineage: Eukaryota > Viridiplantae > Streptophyta > Magnoliopsida > Asparagales > Iridaceae > Iris > Iris pallida. The sequence continues at coordinate 6,225,885 of JANAVB010036017.1, read as the reverse complement.
GACAAATGTGCCTTCCCACTTGGGCTGGAATTTTTCGGCGGTCTTGTGGGTCATAACCATCGGCCTCCGAACTGCCAGAACGAGATCGCCCACTTGGAATGTTCTGAGTTTAACCTTCTTGTTGAAAGCTCTCGAGATGCGTGCTTGATACAGTTCGATTCATTGTTGAGCTAACAGGCGCTTCTCATTTAAGGCCTCCAACTCTTGTAGCCGGCGACGGTAATTATCATCTGTCGTCAATCGATAGGTGAGGGCGACGCGGAGCGAGGGAATTTGCGTCTCCAGTGGGAGAACTACCTCACTCCCATACACCAGAGAGAATGGTGTGTTCCCGGTGGCCATCTGGACTGTAGTACGGTACGCCCATAAGCATTCACCAAGCTTTTCATTCCAGCCGCGTTTGTTGGAAGACACGAACTTCTTGAGCAGCTTGATTATAGTTTTGTTTAAAGCTTCTGCCAACCCATTCGCCGCCGGATTGTATGATATTGAGGCAACATTCTGGATCCGATGTTTGTTGCAAAACCGATAGAAGGCGTGGCTTGCGAACTACGGACCATTGTCGTGGATGATCCTTCGGGGAAATCCGAAGCGATAGATGACGTGATGCTTGAGGAAGTTGATCACATTTGATGTCTTCACCTCTGCAAGTGGAACGACTTTCGCCCATTTGGAGAAGTAATTCGTAATTGCCAGTATGAAACGGTATCCTCGGGATGAAGGCGGGGTGATTGGACCAATGATGTTCATTCCCCATGCCTCAAATGGCCAGGATGCCACCGTCGGATGTAAGAATTCGGAAGGTTGATGTATGAAATCTGCGTGGACCTGACAGGCTTTATACTTTCTTGCATAGTCTATCGCGTCTGCCACCATCGTAGGCCAGTAGTAGCCCATCCGGCGAAGGCGATCTTACAATTTTGGGCCAGGCTGATGGGCCCCGCAGACGCCGTCATGTGCTTCACGTACAGCTTCTTTGGCCTCTGTATTGGACAGACACCGAAGCAGTAATCCATCGTATGACCGTCGATACAGCATCTTTATTTCTGTATCATAGAAGAATCTGAGCGAACGTCTTCTAATAGAGGTGACTTCTTTCGGGTTCTCCGACAAGATGCCATAAACTGTAAAGTCGATAAATGGGAGCCTCCAATCCTGTGTCTCGTCGACCGTCAGGGCAGAATAGCTCTCAGCAATTTGGACGTTGTTCTTGGGACAGACCAACTCATGGCCTGTTACGTCCACCAAATGATGAGTATACTTCGGGACCGCCAGGAAAACGGCCAGTCCTGCTAAGGCGTCGGCTTCAATGTTCCTGAGTCTCAGAACATGTTCTATGAAGAACCCTTTCAGAGACGTAATGATGGCGATCGCTACCTGATGATATGGGATCATGTCTTCATGACGAACTTCATATGAACCCCGGATCTGATTGACGATTAACTGTGAATCGCCATATGCCTCTAGGTACTCTACCCCCAGTTCTATTACAAGTTGGAGACCGATAACCAAGGCGTTATACTCGACCACGTTGTTCGAGCAGGGTTCTGTAAGGGAATATGCCCGGTTGATCACCAAGCCAGAGGGAGAAATCAGTACCACTCCGACCCCAACGACAATGTTGCCCTTGGGCTCGGTTCTTGAAGCACCGTCGAAGAACATTCACCAGACGGAATCATCGGAAGCCATGTTTGAATTGGCGACCTCATCTGGAATCTCTTCATATATTCTGGTTGACTCCGAACTTGGATGGCTACTAAAAGGTCTGCCAAAGTTTGACCTTTAACAGCCTTTTACGGGACGAAGATCATGTGGTAGGGAGACAGTAATATCGCCCAGGTAGCAAGGCGAGAGCTGAGTGCACCCGGTTTGGTCATGAAGACCCTGAGGGGGTTAACTCTTGATATTATATAGATGGTTTGTCCTGTAACATAGTGTCGCATTTTCTGGATAGCGAACACCAGAGCAAGACATTCTTTCTCCTCGGTGGTGTATCTATGCTCATGCCCAATCATCATTCGGCTGAGGTAATAGATTGCTTGTTCATGTCCCGTATTATTTTTTTGTGCTAGTAGAGCACCGAGGGAATGCTCCATCGCTCGCATGTAAAGTAAGAACGGCTTTCCAGCAACCGGGGCCACCAGAACTGGAGGACTTGACATATATTCTTTGATGTTGTCGAACGCGTGTTGGCACTCTTCATCCCATACGAATGAGATTCCCTTCTTCATGAGGTGGGTGAATGGTTGACATCGCCCGAAGAGGTTAGAGATGAACCTCCTGATGTAAGCTAGCCTCCCTTGAAGGCCTCGGAGTTCACGGAGATTTCTCGGGGGACCCATCTCCATGATTGCCTTCGTCTTCTCTGGATCTATATGAATTCCCTGGGCAGTAATGATAAAACCCAGGAATTTTCCACTAGATATGTCCAACAAAGATTTGGTAGGATTCATCTTCAAGTTGTACGCTCGCATCAGGTCGAATACCGTCCTCAGATCCTGCAGATGGTCTTCCTTAGAGCGGCTTTTGACAGCGATGTCATCAACATAACACTCCACGGTCTTACGCAGGTGATCTCTGAAGATGATACTCATGGCTCTTTGATATGTGGTGCCGACATTCTTTAAACCGAAGGGCATGACGGTGTAACAGTACACGCCAATCGGTGTTCGGAATGATGTATGCTTTTCGTCGTCAGAAAACATCTTGATTTGGTTGTATCCTGAGAAGCCATCCATGAATGACATGCGCTCAAAGCCACTTGTGTTGTCGATCATGATGTCCGTGATGGGAAGAGGGAACTCATCTTTAGGATATGCTTCGTTTAGATTTTGAAAGTCGATGCAAATTTGAATCTTTCCATTCTTCTTGAGGACTGACACTATGTTGGCGACCCAGTCTGGATGTTGCTCCTTCCGGATGAAACCGCTGGCTATTAGTTTATTGACCTCAGCTTCGATGGAGTTCATGATGTCTGGACGGAACCGTCGTTGCTGTTGCTTGACCGACTTTGCGTCTGGATGAATGTTGAGTTTATGAAGTACAACCTCGGGGTTTAGTCCTGGCATGTCTTCATAGCTCTAGGTGAATACGTCAATGTACTCTCCGACGAGTTGCAATAGCGACTTCCGTTCTTCGCCTGTCAGACTCTTGCTGACGAAGATTGGCTTTGGAGATGATTCATCGCCGAGGTCAACTTGTATGACCTCATCTTCGGTGGAAGGCTCACGGAGTTCGAAGTGTTTCTCCCATTGTGCATCTAGCTGTTGAACCCAAGGCTCTAACTCGAGAAGCTCGGGTACGTCTTCATCTTCTTCATAGGCGTCAGCAAAGGCCATATTGACAGACCAGACTTGTCTGAATACGTCTCCGATGCTGGTATCTGAATCAGAAGTGGGCGATCCAGTTGAATGTGAATGCCATTCGCACTCCTCATCCGAGCTCTCGGGAGTTGTTGCAGGTGTAACATAGCCTAGGCCATGTCTGGTCTTGATATAGTAATCCCAAGGTTTTTTAGCCGAAACTGGTAATTGCAAAGGTAGTCGTCGGCCGGTGCCGTAGTTCAAGCCTAGTGTAGATTCCATGTCATACCCCTGTTTTTGCATAAGATACTTGGAACGGGAGCTATAGAGATAAAGCGGCAGACTTTCTATGTTCGGATTTGAGATCGACTTCTTCTGACATGAAGGACTGTGGATCATTCTTTCGGCCAAAGATGATTGGATGATCGTCTCCCTCGACTATGAAGCAGGCCCCTTCTACAGGAGTGATTTGATTCGTGTTATAGACATTTATCACTTGCGTGTATAGGTTGGTGCCTATACCGTGTTCCATAGCATACATTATTTAAAGCTTATTAAGTTCGAGGTAGTTCAAAGATAGTCCTTTATTGATAAAGTACGATATCTTTTCTGGTGGAATTATATCGTCAGCGGAAGGAACATCAGTATGGGCGGCCACATACTTGGCCAGCTCTAGCTCGTCTTCAACTATCCCCTGTATCAATGAAGATTGAGAGGACGACCTGGGTAGTTTGATCATCAACATCTCTACTAGTGGCGTCGGACGTGGAGTTGTTGGCTCACTGGCGACCCCCGGCTTAGTACTAAGCTGCCGATTTGTCCCCGGCTCTTATTCAGCCAACCTCTGTATTAAAGATTGGGAAGATGACCTAGGCAGCTCGATCATCAAGGGCTCCCCTGAGGACGTTGGACGTGGGGTCGTAGGTGCGCTAGCGGCCCTTGGCCCAGTGCTTGGCTGTCGATTTGTCTTAGGCAGACGAATGACCATCGGCTTGACGGAGGGATTAACCTCTTCTATTTTTTGTTTGCCAGCCCTTTGTAATCTGATCGTCAGTGGCTCCGTATTGGGCCTCGTCCCTTGGCCAGACCTTGGCAGTCGGATTGTCATCTGCTCCCTTTGTGCAGTGAGCACAGGGAAACTACGCAAAGTGGCTGTAAGAGACGCAGTCCTGCCTGGTTTGCGGGGTTCGAGATGGATTCTCAAGGGTTCCTCCGGCCTTACAATTTCTTCTGTCTGCTCCTGAGCATCCTCCTTGATCAGGTGCCTCTTGGATTTCTCGTGCAAGCAAGAATCCGAATAATAGGATTCGACCCCTTTGAAGGGATCGATGTCAGCGAATCTGTTCTGACGAAGCCATGCTTGTCGACATATTTGAAGCACTGGTACAATGTAGAAGGCACGATCATATAATCGTCACTACAACAAAAAACCCTTTTAATGACGCTCGACAAGGAGTTTTAATGACGGCTGATACATAAGCGTTATTAAGTTGAAAAATACCTTTTTTCTATGACGGTTTGGGCTAATTCTGGGCTTTTTATAACGTTTATAAAACAAAGCGTTATTAATAGTTTAGAGCGGTGGCAAACTTGTAATATTTTGCAAACATATTAATATTAAGCTTTCGAAATATCTTCTTCTGCTTCTATTTTCCCTCTCCTCCTCCTCTTCCTCTTCCTCCACTCCCATGGTCAGAATTAGGGTTCGGCGCCCTCTTCTTCCGTCCGATCCCCTCCGCCATGGACTCCGACGGGACCTCCGGCGCCCTCTTCTCCGTCGACCCCCTCGAGTACAACACTGCCAGGGGGCGCGGCACCATCACCTCCATGGTGCCACGTTTTCTCCAACACCTTACCACCGATGGAAATGGCGGTTCTGTCCTTCCCATCCATGCTGGAGAATCTTTATTTCTTCCAAAAGAAGCTAAGTTTCCCTATCCCTCTCTTTCTCTACTTCCTTCCTCTCTCTCTACTTCGGGAGAATTTCCCCACCCCCTCTCTTTCTCTACTTCCTTCCTTTACTCTATAGAGAGAGAGAGAGAGAGAGAGGAGAGAGAAAGCAAACATCAACCATGGCCAAACACCCCTTTCTTTCTCTCCTCTCCACTTTCTCTCTCCTCGTCATCTCCTCCTCCTCCGTCGCCGACGTTCACCGGAGAATTCTCTATGAGCCCCTCTTCCCCATCGACTGGGTCCCACCTCTACCACCTCCGCCGTCTCAACCCGCCGACCCTTCCCGGCGGCCCCGTCCAGCCCGCCCGCCCCTTCTTCCCGGACTCCCCGGTCCAGTCCGGCTCCTTCAGCCCCCCTCCCCCTCCCGACGGCCCCACCTCCGCCCGCCCCCCTCCCCCCGGCTCCTCCGCCTCAAAGATCGTCGTCGCCGTCTCCGAGCCCTAGCATTTAACCTTCTCTTTCTTTTGTGGTCGTTTGGCTTTCTATCTTTCCGAATGAGAATTAATTGTTGGTTAATTTTCTTGAAGCATGAAGAGGATGTTGGTAAAGAAGACAACGAGGAGACGAATCGCTTAGAATCCAGAAGCAGCATATAGTTGATAAAATTTTCTTATAGGAGTTGAGAAGAGTGGAGCCACCTTGTTTTTCCATATTACAATTGGATCTGGATATATCCTCACCTACCAGGATTGATAGGTCGTGAGACTTATATCAAACCGGCGTTTTGACGAAGTCGATGAGTTCAGGTGCTATATTGTGCTTCTTTATACTCCTTTTTATCAACTAGATTGATGAATTGGTTACTTCTTCAGAGCAAGCTTAATTTTCTGTTATAGTTTGTAAGTTTTTGCATAGGTATTTTTGTTGTTAAAATTCTAAGCTTTTGCTGCTGTTTTTTTTCTTAGCTTTATTTAGGTTGTAGAGAATAATGTGTGGAGATTATGTACAGACTTTTACTCTTAAAATACAAGTACTGTCATTTCTTGTGCACCGCCCGAAGGATTATCGACATATCTGTAAACTCTGTACGGATGTTATTTTTGGGTGATTCTATATGAACAATAATTGTAGAAGAATAATTCTAGACGACAAAGGGATTCATATATCACTCTATACTCATAATTGCCAGTGATAATTTCTTGCAGGTCTCGCTGAAACTACAAGTGATCCTTCTTGCATGCTGATATAAATTTATAGTAAACTTGAGACTAGAAACTTTAGTTTTGTAATGGACGTCAATATTGTTACATTTCCATTGCTCAGGTGTTCTGTGTTTGAGCTTTAATTTCAAGATTGAGAGATTGCTAATCATCTATAACATTTGATTATTTTTTCTTTACTCGACAAGTTCTATTCAGGTAGTGATATTAATTTTACAGCATATGAAACAACAGTCCCTTGTTTTCATTTGACAATGAATTACTTGGTTAAAATTTCTTGAAGCTTCAGGCGGTGGATGTGTCTGACACAATTAAATTACTTGATTACTTATTAGAGGTAAGAGACAACGTTCCCTAGCACTTAACCTTCTCTTTATTTTGTGGTTGTTTTGGCTTTCTATCTTTATGAATGAGAATTAGTTGTTGGTTAATTTTCTTGAAGCGTGAGGCAAATGTGAATGCAATGGATAAATATGGCATGACGGCTTTGCACCTTCTTTCTAATTGAGAATTAATTGCTTGTTTAAAATTTCTTGAAGCTTCAGGAGGTGGTTGTTTCTGACACAATCAAATTATTTGATTACTTACTAGTGGTAAGAGACAACCTTCCCTAGCACTTAACTTTCTCTTTCTTTTGTTGTTATTTTGGCTTTCTATCTTTCCGAATGCGAATTAATTGTTGTGTTAATTTTCTTGAAGCACGGGGTGGATGTAAATGCAGTGGACGAAGATGGCAGGACGATTCTGCACCTTGTGGTAATCCTGGGAGAATACATGAAATTACCTTATTTCTTGGTTGAGGTAAGAACCAACCTTCCGCACTCTCTTTCTTTTTGTTCGGTTTGTATTGGACTTTCCTATCGAGTATTGAGGATTGTTGTTTAATTTCTTGAAGTGTAGGGCAGATGTAAATGCTACGGACGGCTTGGGCATCACGGCTCTGCACCTTGCTGTACTAGGAGGACACATTGATTTAGCTTCTTACTTGGTAAAGGTAAGAAACACAATTTAGCTTCTTACTTAGTTTAGAGGTAAGAACACGGCCTTCGCTACTTTCTCCTCTATTTAGTAGTGATTTAACTAACTGAGAATTGTTGGTTAATTTCTTGAAGCACGGGACGGATGTGAATGCGGCCATAATCAACACGGTTCGCCAAACGGTCATGGAAAAGAAACACCGCAACAGATGCTACGAAATATATGATATAGCTAAGAGGTTAATGGAGGTATGAAACATCCATCCCTACTCTCTCTTTCTTTTCCTTTCTGTGGTGGTTTTGGTTTGGTTGGCTTTCTGAGAATTGTTGGTTTATCTATTCATGCAGTCGGTTGATAGGAATTTACTTGACAAAAGTGGATTTACGGATCTACACTTAGTGTCTGCACAAAAGGATAATTATAATATATTACTCGTGGATCTGCTGTTGCAGAATGGAGTTTCGTTGGAGATTAACACTCCGGATGGCTTATATTAGACTGAAAGGACACTAATTTGATACATATTGACATGAAAGGACACTAATTTGTATATTCTATTTAAAAACATGAATGCACGCTTTTTCTCAATGGTACTTGTAGTTTCATCTGGTATTTAAAATCCAGTGGGTATTCTGTTGTTCTTGTTTCTCTCTTATTGCTTCATACTAGGTGTTTGTTGTTTTGTCTTCTTGGTTCAATCTTGTGCCAAAGTTTCAGTTTTTTCTTTATATTCGGATATGGTGTTCTAAGAGAATAAATACCTAGATGGAGAATTGATTGCCCATATTGGGATATGTGTTGTTAGGAATGTAAACATGTCAGGTTCATGTCTATATAATGTTCTGATTGTTCCCATTTTCATGAAAACTCTTTTCTAAGGGATTATTCTGTCAAGCTTGCTCCAGATATGAGACAAATACCTGATCCCTATCATGACCTAGTTTATTTTACTCCTTTCTTTTGATTAGATTTAATTTTTAGGCCTGATAATTATATGGACTGATTTGGTTGTCTTCTCTTTTTCTCAGGATTTCACTGGTGTTCCGGCTGTCGTTGATCTTTCATGATTATTGGTTATGTGACCAAGTTTTGATGTGGACAATTTTTGTAGTTGTAAATATATATATGTATTTGGATATTCTATTTTGAGAATGTAATAAAGATGTTGATATGTACTCTATTTTGAGAAATACAATAAAGATGGTGATTTATAATGTTAAGTTTTTGGAATGTAATATATAATGTGCAGCTAATTTGAATAGTATAAAGTGTCATAAATGTGCTGCATTGAGCCTATACATATTATCTATTCATAACGTTTTACAAAAGTCCTGAATTGTGCACTATATATTAACTATTCATAACGCTTTTACAGAAACTATTCATGACGGTTATTTTATGACGCTTTTAAAAAACATTTATAACACCCGATTTCATAACGCTTGGCTGAAGAAAAAAAACCGTCATGATATGTCATTAATGACGGTTTTTAGCCGTCATTAAATGGTATTTCTGTTGTAGTGCGTGTATCCACGGACGCCCTAGAAGAATATTGTAGGAGGTGTCTGCGTCGATGACATAGCAGGTTACTTCCGACTGAAGGTATAGCTTCTCTCGGAATTGAAACCGCTGATGGCGGTACTTGTAGGAGTCAGTCGATGCATAGGGATGCGCAGATGGTGAAGCAAGCTCTTCGGAATGATGCTTATCGAAGAACCGGGATTAATGTGCATCCGATCCACCTTGACATCGCCGACGTATCCAGTGTAATACAGAGGGCGATCGTACAAGTTGGTCTTGATAAGCATGTCCTGCGGAGTGAACATGATATTGGGCATTGCACTGGTACAAGCATTGTCCTGGGCATCTGCTGGCGAGCTCTCCCCTGTGAGCTTGACTTGAGCCAGATAAGCATCAGCATTTTGAAGCGCGTCACTCAGGGCGACACGAACATCCTTGGAAAGTATCAGGAGTTCATATAATGACAACTTGGCTGGCGTGTTGGCCAATTATGCCAAAATATCAAAACTATAAGGCCTTTCCAGCCCGTGAGGTGCGTCCTTTCGGAGTGACTTGTCAAAACGAGTCTCCTTTGGCTTGTGCTTATCGGCCGGCGGAGGCTGAGAATGTCCTGGAGCGTCAGCAGCGGCCGGCTGGCGTTCTTTAGCCGAATTACCCGATGTAGGTTGGGATTGTGCACCAGACCGGGTGACGACAGCCATAGCTTCTTCGACATCTGTCGAGATTGTACGACAGGACTTGACTTTCCCACCCTTCTTTTTGCCGCTGGAGGGTGGTGTGGGCTGAGTCACTTCAGGTACCAGGTCTGGATGGACCCACATGACCTCCCATCGTGATGTGGTGAGGGACACTAGACCAGCAGCCTGGTCTCGGAGAGGTGGAAGATTAGCGACCTCCATCTTTGCCCGGGGAACGGGTACTACTCCATCTTGAGTCTTCGTCGGAGGAAAGCTGCCGAATTGGACAGACACCATGTTGGCCGCCACAGTTACCTCTTCGAAGTCAATGGCCAGAGCCTTAGAGTCGATCAAGTTCTGGATGTACCGCTTCAGTTGGAACCAGTCTTGAGTAGCATGATGGACGTAGCGGTGGTAGTGGCAGTACTTTGGGCTTTCTATCTCCACAGGACGAGGTTCACGCCTTGGAGGAGGGAGCTGAATTCGATCCCCTTGTACGAGCATGTCAAGGATGGGCTTGACATGGCTGTCTTCGAAGGAGTAAGTCATCTACGGCCACTGCTTCTCTGCCGGCTTCGGTTCAGGCTTTGGGGCTGTGTCGACCACCATAGCCTGTTTGCCATTGTTGTCTCGGTTGTTGGAGGAATTACCACCGTTGTTGTTGTTGGCATTCGGGCGTTTGTCCTTGTCCTCTCCTTTCGAGATGTGCAATCCCAGTTGGCGAGCTTTCTTCAACTTGTCTTCTGCGCTAGTGGCGCTGATGATGAAAGTCTTCTAATCCTTGAACTGACTTTCGTCCATCCAGAGGCTGATTGTGGGAAGCAACCTCTTTTGGCAGATTTCAATTAAGGAAGAATCTGGATTGCCAAAAGGCAATTTCATCACGGTTTGGCGAAACCGCTCAATGTAGTTCCTTGTCAGCTCCTTCTCGCCTTGAACAACGTCCATGAGGGTGGACATTGTCACATCTTGTCCTACCTCGTAGAACCTTTCAAGGAACATGTTTTTGAAGACGACGAAGGAATGGATGCAGTTATCTGGCAGATTGCGGTACCAATCAAATGCTACCCCCTCCAATACCCCAATAAACAATCGTGTGAGGATCGCATCGTCGTGCGGCAAGTGGTCTGTTGTGACCTCGAAGTATGTTATGTACCGGCTTGCAGAGGTCTTCCCGTCGTAGGGGTTGATGTTGAACGGCTTGTACCACGGAGGGAAGGGGACATCCCTCCATGCAGTGGGATACGGTTGTCGTATCTCCAAGTCCTGAGAGTATTCTCGTACGTGGAACATCGTACGAAGCTCCTGGACTTCTCTTCTTGCCTCCCTAGCCTCGTCCGCAGCACTGGAAGTCATCATTTCGGGTGGATTGTTACCCGGGGTTGGTGCAGTTGTGTTCGAGTCCGCATTGACGGCGGGACCCAAACTTGTCTGATCAGACGACCTTCCTTGAAGAGTTGGTAGGGCCGTCTTGATTTCTTCCACCGACTTTACTAAGGTGTAAAGTATGGCCTTAAGAGTATCGAGGCGCTATCGATCGCTGGGACTGTCTTGATCATTCCCAGTCATGAATACCGTTCTTACACGAGGGCCGGTGGAAGGTACGGTAGAAGACGTGCTCTCCGAATCATACCCTCGCAGAGAGAAGTCGTCGGGGTACGTGGGGATGTTCTCCTCCGATTCGAACTCGGAGGAAGTGTTACCCCTGCATCGGAGGTTGCTTCATCTTGGGACCCATGGACATCTGGGTCCATTGCATCTGTTGGAGGAACTGTCTTCCCTGGTTGATCTTCTTGGAATACCGGATTGTCATGGATGATCCGAGGGGTGTTACCCCCAGCTTCGACTACCCCCTGAGGTGTAGTTGATGAATCCCCCAGTGTTGAAGATTTCGTCTTTGAGCGGGTGCCCTGGTAAACTCCTCCTGAGGTGGTTGTGGACAGCCGCTTGGACGCGAGTTTCTTGGCCGTGCTAGTTGAGATCGTCGGGCTGAAAACATTTATCTTCTTTTTCGCCTTGCCGGTAGGGATCTTCTGAGCAGAATTGCAGGAGACGACATGACGCGTCTCGTCTCCTGAGCTTTGTTGCAGGGCCGGTCCTGGCTGCTGCAATCGTTGGAAGATGGACTGCCGGTCCTGTTGTACTGCCGTCTTGCTACAGCAGCAGTTGACAATGACTTGAGTGCAGTGATGTCCATGAAAGGACTCTCTGTACACCAAGTTTTTTTCTTTTTCCTTGCACTTGTGAAGAATCACATCACGCAAGTCACTCGTTTTGTGGGCCCGGGAGTCCCGAGCACACGAGTGTGTTGGCATCCTGCCTGCTCCCTGATGTGGGGCTAGTAAGAGTACTTGCCCCTGATCGTTGTTGGGAGATTCTTGATAACTATCCCGTCCGTTGGCCGTCGGGGGCTGGATACGGATAGTTTTGTACAACTTTCCATTAGAGGCCCGCGTAATAGTCATCGGAATGCCCTGATGGTCAGAAGTTGGGACAACTGACTGAGCTCGACGAGCCCGCACTGTCCTGAACTTCTTCCCTCTAGCACCTGAGAGTGCATAGTAGGAAGAGTCCAAGTTGTGCGTCACAGAGTTTGGCACACCCTCATGAGAGTGTCTGAGATCAGGATCGCATGAGAGGCGGTCGAAGACTGAACCCGAGCCGCATGGAGCAGATAGTCTGTGGCTGGGATTGGTGGCCGCATAGGCAGTCTGCATGCGGCTGCCATTTGTGGCCGCATAAGCAGTCTGCATACGGCTGGCATTTGTGGCCGCATAAGCAGTCTACATGCGACGAAAAGCTGTGGCCGGATGAACCTTCTGTATGCGGCTGGAAGTCGTGGCCGCATGAGCCTCTTCCATGCGGCTGGAAGTCTTGGCCGCATGAGCCTTCTCCATACAGCTGGCTTTTGTGGCCGCATGAGTCTTCATGCGGCTGGCGCCCTTATGCGGCTTCTTCCTGGACTGCATAGATTCCCTCTTTGCCCCTGCAAGTCCAGTATCGTAGTATTTTCCTCTGCCGAACTTGGGGATAGCAGAGTCCTCTACGGTCTGAAGTGGGGCCGCATGAGAGTCTTCTCCGCCGTTTTGGGCAGCAGAGAGCATTTCTTCCAGAGCTTGGAGAGGAGCAAATGATTTGGGCCTCCACTCCCTGCGGGCCTTCTTCGTGCGGGCTCGCTTCTGGACCGGGCCAGCGCTTCCGTCGGAGAGCATTTCTTCAAACGCTTGCTTGTCAAAGCAAACAACCAGCATCTGTTGCGTGGAGCCAAGCTTGGCTGCGTCCGATTGCGTCACCAACTTCTCAGCAGTGGAGAAGTTTGTCCCCAGCAGAGTCGCCATCGTGTTTGCCATTGATTATCAAAGAACAGAACAATTTTATGGGAGGACTGAACTTTAATTCACAATACAAACTCGCTCGTACAAAGAGAGCCTAGGAACAAAACCTAGAAAAAGCAATCTAAGTACAATTATTTAGTTTTTGATTCTGGGGGGTGACGGTAGAGGCTCGGGAGAGTGCTATCAACTCTGCCTTACTCCTTGGACGATCGGACGTAGCTTCTGCTCTGGCGAGGAAATGTTTTTTGTGTATGTGGGGGTTGCTAGTCTCTATGCTCGGGCTCTGTGTGTGCTTGCAAGAGAACAGCACCTTACGATTTATAGGAATTGTGATGAGCGGGGTGTGCAGTAACTGCGCCTTGAAAAGTGGGCGGTTGGGGATTGGTTAAGATTAACCTTGATCTGTTCGTTGAAAATCAATCTGGGCTGTTTGAGTTGGTTGCAATAAATCTGCATTGTTATGATTTGTTGGTTACAATAAATCCGAGTGGATAAGTCTTAATCAATCTTCTACCACGTGTCCCAACTGCCATTTATGCTGCGAGCCGCATGAACGGGGCGTCCTGGCAGAGCCGCATGAGTGTGGTCTGCTAATTGAGCCGCATGAGAGTGGCCTCACAACCGAGCCGCATGAGGATGGCCTCACAACCGAGCCGCATGAGGATAGCCTCACAACCGAGCCGCATGAGGATAGCCTCACAACCGAGCCGCATGAGGATAGCCTCACAACCGAGCCGCATGATTGTGGCCCCACAACCGAGCCGTATGAGGATGGCCTCACAACCGAGCCGTATGAGGGTGGCCCCACAATCGAACCGCATAAGGGTCGCCCTCCAACTGAACCGCATAAGGTTGGCCCCCACAGCCGAGCCGCATGAGGATGGCCTCACAACCGAGCCGCATGAGGGTGGCCTCCAACTGAACCACATAAGGTTGGCCTAGGCAGTCCGCATAGAGAACTTCCTTGGACTTTGTGAACTGCATCGGCTATCTCAGAGATTTTTTCGTCTTTTGATGAGCATGACGCGTCTCTTCATTATGTCAGAGCTGTCAGAACTGTCGCTTTATGTCAAAGCATTAAATGGCCAACTGCAGAGAGCAATTATTGCCAGCTGTAATCGACCTGTTTTGAGCCGCATGAGGCCACGTGGCTCTTTTCTGAGCCGCATAAGATTCCTGAGCCGCATACAGCTCTCTGGGATTTTCCGAGCCGCATAAAGCTCTTCAAGCTTTTGAGCCGCATGCTGAATCTGGGCCGCATATGATTTACTATTCTTTTTCATGCTTCAACAGACACGACACGGCAACTCAGGTCCTGATTTTTGGTGGACACGGGGGCCTAGTGACTGACCCAACACACACAAAATTTGGAGGGATTTTATCGAGCGGATTGGGAGAAATCCCACCCGTACTGAAATTGCACACACGCACACACGCGCACAGACGTGTCCTGATATGTGCTGTTTTCTCTGGACACGGCTTGAGTGGACACGATACAGATATTTGTGTAGGTATCCCTACTCTGGGCGAACCCATATGCACGATCTCGACCCACCTCGAGCTCTGTGTCGAGCCCACGAAGACTCGACACGCACGCACGAGGCTGCCTATGCTGATTTTTGAAGCACTGTAAGATTTGCATTTTGGACACGTCGTGTCCACTTTTGTGGAAATGAATCAACCTGTATAACACCATATTATGTTCACACATGATTACCAACCATTTAATTGATGATTTAGGTTAATTTCGATATCCAAATTTACTTTTTCTCCTTTCTGAAACTGTCCTGTATCAGTTAACATTTCCTATTTTTTGAATGTTTTAAAACCAGTTTCAATGATTAAATTACATATTTTTACATATGTTATATAGCTGAATGTGTTTGGGATGTTAGGGTTTCATGTGGAGACTTGTTTAGGGTTTCGAATAGGTTAGAATGTGTGCACTGTTTTCCTGTTTCCTGATATTTGATATCAATGTTCACTCACTCACTCACTTGTATACACACACAAATCTGAGATGCTGCACTGTTTGATTACACACAGAGAAAACTAACCATACACATATTACACATGAGATTTAAACTGTCACATGACACTCCCTACTAAACTGTTACACACCCATATCATTCACATCATGTGTACAACACTAATTCCTGAAATTGGTGCACCATTCACTGATTTCTAATCACATTTCATGAGACACTAAGTTCATTCCCTAACACACACCCTAGTACCTACTGTCACTGACACAATGTTCACACACTATTTCCTATACACACACAGGCCCTTTACTTGCCAATTTTCTGTTTGCATACACACACATTCACATGAAAAATCTGTGAAACTGAGACACACAATACACATGTTGACACTTGCAATCACACACTTGTATTGACACTTCACTTCTTGACACACATTGTACTATACCCACATTCACTGTTTCCTAAATTTCTGAGAATATGTACACATTCACACTGTTACAACCTGACATTTACATACACACACTCATGCATTCATGAACCCACAAAATCTGATTTGCCACACATATTTCACACTGTCAACACACAGTTAACTGAAACCTATAGCCTTGCATTCCTGCAGTACGTTGCAGTCCCATATACTTCCATCACTGCCTTGCATTCAGTTCATGTGAAGGAGGAAATGTGAGGTTATGCCTTAAGGGTTCAGTCCTTACATTACCTTCTCATTCGAGTCAATTCCTCTTCTTATTGTTCAATCCTTTACTTCAGTTAGTCACTGTCCTGCAAATTCTTACTGTTCAGATGAGAACATATGTCCATATTACTTGTAAATGCCCTGTCCCTAGCTTAGAGTTCACTGCATTCTTATTTCATGTCCTGCTACTACCAGTGTTCAGCCCTCATTGGACTTTAGTAGCAGTTTTGTGTTGGCAAGGGGACTGTTTGGATATCCCTCGATTGTACAGTCCCTACTTTTCTAAATCCCAGTCCTTAGTTAGGTATTAGTTCAATCCCTGAGTTTAGTTGTCTCATGAAACCTGGGTTAGGAGTAATTCATGTGCATCAACTTGTCCCAGCTAATTGTTCATCTTATATTTGATTAGCTTTATATATATATATAAGTCCTTAATGCATTAGATAACCCAAATTCCCTTAGCTTCAGTTCATAGATGTGACACTTAGTTGTGTTGCTTGGATTTTGGTAGGGAGCCTAGGATTAGATGAGTTGGTACCTTGGTTTGGGACTGAATGTTCAGTCCATTCCACCATCGATTTCAGTCCCACATATTCATTTGATTTCAGCCCTTTAACATATTTCAGTCCACTGTGAACTTGGTTCAGTCCCTATTTGTTTAAGGTATTAGTCCTGTGTTGTCCTGCATACCAATTGTATATTTCAGTCCCTTTGATTATTGATGATCAGTCCTAATTCACTATGCTTCAGTCCCTATTACATACACACACAACCCTATCCATTTTCAGTTTATACACTCACACACAACTGCATTTATTCCAGTTTTCATGTGTACACACACCCTATATAGTAAACTGTTTTCCTATTACACTATTTGACACACACATGTTAGTTGTACACACACACATGCCTACCTCTCTAAATATATATATATATATATATATATATATATATATATATATATATATATATATATATATATATATATATATATTCTTGTATAATATGTATATATATATATAAATGTGAATGTGACATATATTGATTTGTGTAATATGTGCATATATGGTTTTGTTTATATGTGAGGTATAGTTTAGGCTATGGTACTAGACTAGTGTGGCTTGTATGGTAATTTGGTTAGAGACCTAGATTGACTTGTTCAGCCTAGGTTAGACCAACCTAGACTAGTTTAACCTTGTTTGACCTAACTAGACTAGAGTTGACCTAGTTTGACTGTTAGGTTGACTAGTTGACCAAGGTTTGACAATTTAGCTAGATATTGACTTGGTTTGACCCATAGTTGACCAAGAGTTGACTTTTACCTAAATTGACCTAGAAATCATGTAGATTGTATTGTAAATATCATTTACCTTATTTTAAACACATTATAACCTATATTGCTCTGATTAGGACATTGTGACTCTTGTACAGACATCTGATATTACACTACTCTTTTCAGAGTATCAGGCGAGTACATTCTCTGATAGTTCTCTCATTTACTTGTCAATTACTGTACTTCAGTTCTAGTTAGTTTTATGTGATTCTTACAACACGTATGGATATTTCTTGATTCATGTATGCGACACACATACCATGTTGTCTGGCCTCTATTACTGGAATCATTGTTGGTATCATCATGTCTAGCATCTATTACTGGAATCATTGCTGGTATCATCATGTTTGGCTGGACTCATCTCGATTCTCGTGTCTTGTAATGGATTCATTTGTATTACGGGGCAGAGAAATATTGAGTAAAACATGTAGATATACCCCAAATCTAGAATCTTCCTACTGGAATCTACTGGAAGCATAGCCATCTCTCGCCTGATCAGTGAGTGATGTTCCTGATACCTACAGCCGTTTACATGTCGATCTCGGTATTTTAAAACACAATGTTAGAGTATAGTCTAGACTCACCCTGGAATCTTTGATCACTGACTGGAATCATCTTATACTGGACTCATCTTGTACTGGAATCACCTGGTATCAGATTTATGTTGTATGGACTTACTTGGTTTTATACTTGTTACATTTATTGTCTGGACTTATATCATGTTACTCTAGTTCAGCTAGTTTCTATTTACAGTCTTCATTGCCATAATTCTTCTCTTATTTTACTTACCTTACTTTACTTGTATCTTAACTGTTTCTCTATACCATCACCTGAATATAAACTACCATGTTCATCAATAAAACTGTCTATAACTGCTTTATAGTTCTCTGTCATTTACTTGGGTTTTCTAGATAAGATTGTGCTCGTTCCTGTCCTGACTGGACCTGTTAAAATATTACAGATACTTGCGCCGAGGATACATGCCCTACATATTATGGACCTGGAGACGGGATGGCTACCTTTGGCCCCGACACTCAGGAGTGATCGAGATTTAGTTTAGTAGACTTGCATCTGTTTTTCATGTTGAACTTGTTGTATTTGATTTGAGATTTGTGTAGTATTTGTGATTGTTGAGATTTTGTTATTATTTTAGTAGTTGTCCTTCTATTCTTAGTTATTTCTTCTGTGCTATATTATCGTGCTTAGACCGTGATTGAGTTACAATATCTTATACTTGTCCTCCGTTCGGAGTCGATCATGATGAGTACATTATATTCTGCATGAGTTGATGGTTAGTTAGAGACTTAAAACATCGTTCTACCGCCGACACTGTGGCGTAGGCTGGGCGCTGTTACGTACTCGTACCCTCACAGTGGGTGCGGGTCGTGACACGTTTTGAGTGGTGGCCCATGCAGGTCGAGAGTCGCATTAGTATGATATCGTGGTAGTACGGCGACTTAGTTGTACTGCTGCGAGCCTGCGATAGGATAGAGCGATAGGCTTCAACGGAGAGGTACTCAATCACAGTTAGGACTACTTGAGATGATTCCTGGGATGACCCTTAAGAATCTTATTATAAACCATCTCGAAATTCGATTCCGACATTTATGTTTATTTCCTTGTTCATCGTTGAATTTGATTCTTCGTATTCATTATTGACTTGATTTTCTACCAAGATAATATTATGGGCTAGGTTGCCCCAGTCACGGGATCTAGAGTCTTCTACAGCCATATTAGTTGGTTTGGCGATAAGATAGAGTCTGATTTTGGATGTATTTCTCGGATGTGGGAATTTAAAGTTTTCGCAGCCAAGCTAGCGGCAATGCAAAAATTTTAAATACCATGATTCTAGAGGTTTGTACATTACTGTGGACTCTATGGATTATCGTAGCCATACTTTCTAGTGTGACGAGGATTCTGGTAACATGGTTCTGGATAGACGGGTACGATTATCAGATTGTAGAATAGATACCATATAGATGGTGCCCTAGTATAATTGAGTGGAATATCAGTGTGGATATTACTTGAGTGTCATGGATTAGAAAAAGGAAGCTAGGCCATCCGTAGCGCACCACCGTGCCCTGCACCATCAGAGGGATATATCCTAGAGGGGCAGGGCTTTTGCGCTGACAGTCGAGTAGACCGACGCTACGGGTGACGGGTTAGCAGGTCTGTCTTTCCTGTTCTTCTTTCCATCTTGTTGTGTGATTCCATTAGTACCTGTCAGGATATTTTGTGCTGTGATAGATAGTATAGTGACCCTGATCAAGACCGTGATATCACGACCAGTAGGATTGTGTTGCTTCGACTTTGATTAATTGGAGGTTTGACCTTGGAAGGGTGTGATCATCTTAATTTCGAGGACGAAATTTTTCTAAGGGGGTAGACTTGTAACACCCAGTTTCTGGAATAAGAATAATTTTGAACTTTTATAATTATAATTATAATTTATTTGTATTTATATCACATTATGATTTTTGGTCAATTTAAAACTGTTTTAAGTCATGGCTTATGATTTTAACTTTGACTAGTTGAGACCTTGTAGACTAGCCTAGAAGCTAACCCTAGCTATGGTGACCCTAGTCTAACTTAAGTTAACCTATTTTAGTCATTAGAAATTAGTTTTGAAATAGAAAGATTAAGTTTAAGTGAAATGGTTTCATGACTTATGACTTAACTCAATGACTTGTGATTTTTCCAATTCATGACTTATGTAATTGAGCCATAGGCCCATGACTTAAGCCCAAACCCCAACAAACCCACCCATGACAGCCAACCTAGGGTTTTCCACCCCTATTTAATGCCTCTTCCATTTGTTCTTGCCTCTTTTGTGCTTGACCTAGATTTTTGAAGGAAAGATAAATCCCCTTTTTCCTAAAATCCAAATAAATTCATTTCAAATCCTTTTTAACTCTAGTATTTTACATTAGGATCTAATTATTGTTTATTTACTATTGGTGGAGAGTAATCCCAGATTTTGAGCAATTTGGGGATCCGAGCTAGCAAGGAGGAACACTTCATTTTGGAGCTTTTTCTTGCTATTTGCACCTAAAGGTAAAACCCTTTAATTTGCATTATTATTCCAATTTCTTTGCATATTAGGCTAGATTTAGGTGTCCCCTAGCTGTTCCTAGAATTTGGGTGGATTTTGTGTCCGTACCGGACACATATCAATGTATGTACATAGGTGTTCGACGAAATGTCTCTTAGAACTTTTAGCTCTTGGTTTTCAAAAAAAATTATATATTTGGGTAGCTAATCATATTTAGATTATGTATGTATGTGACTGAGCACGTTTCTGGACACTTTTTCTGTCCAAAATTGGATACACACGCACGCACGAGGACACCGTGCACTGCCCTGCTGCTCGGGATCGACACAGAACACGACACGGCGACTCAGGTCCTGATTTTTGGTGAAAACAGGGGCCTAGTGACTGACACAACACACACAAACTTTGGGGGGATTTCGTCGAGCGGATTGGGATAAATCCCACCCGCACTGAAATTGCACACACGCACACACGCGCACATACGTGTCCTGATACGCGCTGTTTTCTCTGGACACGGCTTGAGTGGACACAATAGAGGCACTTGTGTACACAGCCCTACTCTGGGCGAACCCGTATGCACGAGCTCGACCCACCTCGAGCTCTGTGTCGAGCCCACGAAGGCTCGACACGCACGCACGAGGCTGCCTGTGCTGATTTTTGAAACACTGTATGATTCGCATTTTGGACACGTCGTATCCACTTTTGTGGACACGAATTGACCTGTATAACACCATATTATGTTCACACACGATTACCAACCATTTAATTGATGATTTAGGTTAATTTCGATATCCAAATTTACTTTTTCCCCTTTCTGAAACTGTCCTGTATCAGTTAACATTTCCTATTTTTTGAATGTTTTAAAACCAGTTTCAATGATTAAATTACATGTTTTTACATATGTTATATAGGTGAATATGTTTGGGATGTTAGGGTTTCATGTGGAGACTTGTTTAGGGTTTCGAATAGGTTAGAATGTGTGCACTGTTTTCCTGTTTCCTGATATTTGATATCAATGTTCACTCACTCACTCACTCGTATACACACACAAAACTGAGATGCTGCACTGTTTGATTACACACACAGGAAACTAACCATACACACATTACACATGAGATTTAAACTTTCACATGACATTCCCTACTAAACTGTTACACACCCATATCATTCACATCATGTGTACAACACTAATTCCTGAAATTGGTGCACCATTCACTGATTTCTAATCACATTTCATGAGACACTAAGTTCATTCCCTAACACACACCCTAGTACCTACTGTCACTGACACAATGTTCACACACTATTTTCTATACACACACAGGCCCTTTACTTGCCAATTTTCTGTTTGCATACACACACATTCACATGAAAAATCTGTGAAACTGAGACACACAATACACATGTTGACACTTGCAATCACACACTTGTATTGACACTTCACTTCTTGACACACATTGTACTATACCCACATTCACTGTTTCCTAAATTTCTGAGAATATGTACACATTCACACTGTTACAACCTGACATTTACATACACACACTCATGCATTCATGAACCTACAAAATCTGATTTGCCACACACATTTCACACTGTCAACACACAGTTAACTGAAACCTATAGCCTTGCATCCCTGCAGTACGTTGCAGTCCCATATACTTCCATCACTGCCTTGCATTCAGTTCATGTGAAGGAGGAAATGTGAGGTTATGCCTTAAGGGTTCAGTCCTTACATTACCTTCTCATTCGAGTCAATTCCTCTTCTTATTGTTCAATCCTTTACTTCAGTTAGTCACTGTCCTGCAAATTCTTACTGTTCAGATAAGAACATATGTCCACATTACTTGTAAATGCGCTGTCCCTAGCTTAGAGTTCACTGCATTCTTATTTCATGTCCTGCTACTACCAGTGTTCAGCCCTCATTGGACTTTAGTAGCAGTTTTGTGTTGGCAAGGGGACTGTTTGGATATCCCTCGATTGTACAGTCCCTACTTTTCTAAATCCCAGTCCTTAGTTAGGTATTAGTTCAATCCCTGAGTTTAGTTGTCTCATGAAACCTGGGTTAGGAGTAATTCATGTGCATCAACTTGTCCCAGCTAATTGTTCATCTTATATTTGATTAGCTTTATATATATATAAGTCCTTAATGCATTAGATAACCCAAATTCCCTTAGCTTCAGTTCATAGATGTGACACTTAGTTGTGTTGCTTGGATTTTGGTAGGGAGCCTAGGATTAGATGAGTGGTACCTTGGTTTGGGACTGAATGTTCAGTCCATTCCACCATCGATTTCAGTCCCACATATTCATTTGATTTCAGCCCTTTAACATATTTCAGTCCACTGTGAACTTGGTTCAGTCCCTATTTGTTTAAGGTATCAGTCCTGTGTTGTCCTGCATACCAATTGTATATTTTTTAGTCCCTTTGATTATTGATGATCAGTCCTAATTCACTATGTTTCAGTCCCTATTACATACACACACAACCCTATCCATTTTCAGTTTATACACTCACACACAATTGCATTTATTCCAGTTTTCCTGTGTACACACACCCTATATAGTAAACTATTTTTCTATTACACTATTTGACACACACATGTTAGTTGTACACACACACATGCCTACCTCTCTAAATGTATATATATATGTATAAACTATATTCTTGTATAATATGTATATATATAAATGTGAATGTGACATATATTGATTTGTATAATATGTGCATATATGGTTTTGTTTATATGTGAGGTATAGTTTAGGCTATGGTACTAGACTAGTGTGGCTTGTATGGTAATTTGGTTAGAGACCTAGATTGACTTGTTCAGCCTAGGTTGGACCAACATAGACTAGTTTAACCTTGTTAGACCTTGTTTGACCTAACTAGACTAGAGTTGACCTAGTTTGACTGTTAGGTTGACTAGTTGACCAAGGTTTGATAATTTAGCTAGATATTGACTTGGTTTGACCCATAGTTGACCAAGAGTTGACTTTGACCTAGATTGACCTAGAAATTATGTAGATTGTATTGTAAACATAATTTACCTTATTTTAAACATATTATAACCTATATTGCTCTGATTAGGACATTGTGACTCCGGTGCAGACATCTGATATTACACTACTCTTTTCAGAGTATCAGGCGAGTACATTCTCTGATAGTTCTTTCATTTACTTGTCAATTACTGTACTTCAGTTCTAGTTAGTTTTATGTGATTCTTACAACAAGTATGGATATTTCTGGATTTATGTATGCGACACACATACCATGTTGTCTGGCCTCTATTACTGGAATCATTGTTGGTATCATTATGTCTGGCTTCTATTACTTGAATCATTCTGGAATCATTGCTGGTATCATCATGTTTGGCTGAACTCATCTCGATTCTCGTGTCTTGTACTGGATTCACTTGTATTACGGGACGGGAAAATATTGAGTAAGATATGTAGATATACCCCAAATCTGGAATCTACTGGAAGCATAGCCATCTCTCGCCTGATCAGTGAGTGATGTGCCTGATACCTACAGTCGTTTACATGTCGATCTCGGTATTTTAAAACATACTGTTAGAGTATAGTCTGGACTCACCCTGGAATCTTTGATCACTGACTGAAATCATCTTATACTGCACTCATTTTGTACTGGAATCACCTGGTATCAGATTCATGTTGTCTGGACTTACTTGGTTTTACACTTGTTACATTTATTGTCTGGACTTATATCATGTTACTCTAGTTCAGCTAGTTTCTATTTACAGTCTTCATTGCCATGATTCTTCTCTTGTTTTACTTACCTTACTTTCCTTGTATCTTAACTGTTTCTCTATACCATCACCGGAATATAAACTACCATGTTCATCAATAAAACTGTCTATAACTGCTTTATAGTTCTCTTTCATTTACTTGGGTTTTCTAGATGAGATTGTGCTCGTTCCTGTCCTGACTGGACCTGTTGAAATATTACAGATACTTGCGCCGAGGATACATACCCTACATATTATGGACCCGGAGACGGAATGGCTACCTTTGGCCCCGACACTCAGGAGTGATCGGGATTTAGTTTAGTAGACTTGCATCTGTTTTTCATGTTGAACTTGTTGTATTTGATTTGAGATTTGTGTAGTATTTAAGATTGTTGAGATTTTGTTATTATTTTAGTAGTTGTCCTTCTATTCTTAGTTATTTCTTCTGTGTTATCTTATCGTGCTTAGACTGTGATTGAGTTACAATATTTTATACTTGTCCTCCGTTCGGAGTTGATCATGATGAGTACATTATATTCTGCATGAGTTGATGGTTAGTTAGAGACTTATAACAACGTTCTACCGCCGACACTGCGGCGTAGGCTGGGCGCTATTACGTACTCGTACCCTCACAGTGGGTGCGGGTCGTAACAAATTTCATATATAAAGGTTGAATTATATGTGTTTAATGTAGAAAAAAATGAACATAGAAGAACCCGGGTCCTCAAATGTAGTAGACTCTCTTCCCGCTACATCCGAAGAACGCATTGATGCTTCGGAAGCCCTCTTGGTAAGTAAATTTTAATTTTTTATCGGATAAAAGTCGAATCTGTGACACAGAGGACTGCCACCCCTCTGACAGTCCATATCTTAGAATAGGACTGTCAGAGAGGAGGCAGTCCTTCATATTGTAAGGACTGCCAGGCCTGTGGTAGTCCTACTTTATTTCAGTGATGAAGATTTATTATTTCTAATATGTATATGATTATGATAAGACCCTATTCTCTAATCTGTATCTCTCTCAATTGGGTGCACCTCCAGGACATTGGGAGCTACTGACTGAACTAGTGGGGACTACACTGTAAAGACTGGACTGAAGAGGATCACTGGATCACTGCTAGTGAAGGCTACTGAAGACTACTACTATACTATACTGAAGACTGAGGACTACTACTATACTGAAGGCTGCTCAATAAAAGCTACGAATACTCTGTGACGGTCACTTATATGATACCAAGAAAAGCTGACTGATACATTACTGATACAATAGCCAAATGTAATTAGACAAAGGATTGAATTGTAAAAGGCATTTGAGCCTACACAAATAGAAGAGGAGGGGGGGGGGGAGAGAGAGAGAGAGAGAGAGAGAGAGAGAGGTAGAGAATGTATTAGATTTCTTTCTTATTGCTCAAGTACTTGTAACAAAATTTTCCATTTCAATAAATACAAATTTCTCTCATTCTTCTCCAATTCTCTACTGCAAACCATAGATATTGGTTCAATTTAGCTGAAGCATCATGTCTAATCCAGCGAGATCACCACCATTGCTTGGTCTTTCGAGCAGAGGATCTAAAATGTATGGAACATTAGTTTTGAATAAGCTTTGGTTGTAAAATCTTGGTTGATCTCCATTTGGGATAAATTCGATATTATGATTCCACTGCAAAGTTTATATATTCAGTTTTGAGACTTTTGACTCTAAATGTTCCTATAATTACTTGGTCTAAACATCAACTACATAACATATTATCAGGGAATTAAGTGATCATGTGGTTAAGAAGCTGCCTATAGAGAAAGATGATGATGATGATGAAGGAGTATCACATTCGTCATCGAGATCGTCAAAACCCAAAACTCTACCTCCTCCTCTTCGTCAGGCATCTTCAAGTGTCCAGCATCATCTCACCATCCTCAATTAAGTCCAGAACCTGTAATCATATATATGTGATTAGGCTGTTATTAATAGGTACCTATATGGGACCATTCTTGTAGATGCGTGTAATGGGAGCTAGCTTATGCTCAAAACCTTGTTCCAACTACATTTCCAACCTACACATTGTAGAAGCATGGAAAATACTAAAGAAAATGACTCATGCGGCCAGGAAAGACCCATACGGCGCTGAAAGTCCATGTGGCTCAGGGTATCATGCGGCACAAGGAGCTATGCGGCCCAAAGCGTTTCATGCGGCTCAGAAGACACGTGGCCTGATAGCGCCCCCCTCCACCCACGCTGCATTAATTGCTATGACGGCCGACCCCTCTGAAAAGTTGACAGCCCGGACACCAAAGGCAGGTAATTATGGCTCTGCCATAATGATGAATCTCTAGGGAAGAGGAAAGAAATCTCTGACACAAATCCTCCGAGAGCCATAAAAATGCCACGTGGCCTTGCCACGTGGGCGTTCGTATGCGGCTCGCTTCTCATGCGGCTCAGAATAAATCCTATGCGGCTCAGGCTATAGGAGCCTCATGCGGCTCGAGCAAAGGACTTCCCATGCGGCTCAGAAGTGAATCCGTCCTATGCGGCTCAGGCCATGAAAGCCTCATGCGGCTCGAGCGAGGACTTCTCATGCGGTTCAAGAAGATCATATCCATACGGCCCAGGCGGATATATACCTATGCGGCCCACAAGGATTACTCCTCTGTGGCTAGAGGACTCAAGTGAGGGCCACTGCCCACGCAGCCCTGACACGTGGGCTCACATTCATATGCGGCTCACATTCATATGCGGCTCACTAGTCATGCGGTCCAGATCCTCCCCCCCAGCAGCTCCTAGGACACGTGTCCTAAACCGATTAATTCCTCAGATTTGCTGTCATTAAAAATTGGGTCAGATCCCAATAAATCTGGGACACGTGGCAGAAGAATAAATCTGATTTATTTGCAGATATCAGAAGATCAGCGTAAGGAAGATTTATTCCAATCAGCATTAATTGCTCATGGGATTTGGTGCAATCTACACCTAATGGCCCAGATTCATCATAATTAAAACGAATGGCCAAGATGGACCAATCTCCAAGCCGCCGCCATCTCCATAAGCTAATCATTGGCAACCCTAATGATCACATCCCACTATTATAAATAGCAAGGTGCCATTCCCTTGTAGAGACAATTTCAGAGAGAAAAATACGTATATACAGAGAGACCCCCCCAATAGTCAAAAAGAAGGAGTACACAGAGAGAAAGAGAAGCCAGAAGAGCAACAGAGGAGCAAGAAGAGCATTCCTTCGTCAACGCCTACCACCTTTTCACAGGGAGCCAAGGCTGCATACCGATCGTCCAAGGAGTAAGGCAGGGCTGCCGTCGCCTTCCCGAGTCTCTATCGTCACCTCCCAGAATCTAAAATAAATAATTGTACTTAGACTGCTGTACCTATGTTTTCGTCCCTAGGCTTTCTTTGTACAAGCGAGTTTGTAACGTGAAGTAAAAGTTCGGTCCTCCGATAATTGTTCTGTTCTTTTATATTTCATGGCAAACACGATGGCGACTCTGCTGGGGACAAACTTCTCCACGGCTGAGGAGTTGGTGACGCAATCGGATGCAGCCAAGCTTGGCTCCACTCAACAAAAGATGGTCGCCCGGTTCGACCAACATGCGTTCGAAGAGATGCACTCCGACAAGAGCACTGGTCCGATCCAGAAGCGATCCCACACAAAGAAGGCCCGTAAGGAGTGGAGACCCCGATCCTTCGTTCCTGCTGAAGCTCTTACAGAGACACCCTCTGTTGTCCAAGACGGCAAACAAGATCCCCCTGCGGCCCCACTTCAGATCGTAGACAACTCTGCTGTCCCCGAGTCTGGCAGAAGAAAACACTATGATGCTAGACTTGCAGGGGCAAAGAGGAACTCTATGAGATCCGAGCCGCATAAGGGTATCAGCCGCAGGAAGAAAGTTCATACGGCTACATCCTCCAGCCGCATGAAGAAAACTCATGCGGCCATACTTGTCAGCCGCATAGCTTATGCGGCTACAGTTGCCAATCCTACGGATAAAACTCATGCGGCTATGGGAGTCAACCGCTTGCAGAAAACCCATGCGGTCATAATTGCCAACCGCATGCGGCCAGCCTGTACGGTCGTGACTCCTAGCCGCACAAAAATAATTCATCCGACGGCAGAAGACAACCGCATGCAGACAGCCTGCACGGTACCCAACCCTAGCCGCATAACGTCCGTTTCACGCTTCTCTCGATCAGTTTTCGACCGTCTCTCATGCGGTCCCAACTCTGATGATTCTCTGGATAATAAGCCAGACTCGGTGGTACCCAACTTGGACTCCTCCTATTACGCACCCGCAGGTGCTAAAAGGAGGAAGTCTAGGACAGCGCGGGCTCATCAAGCCCAGTCAGCTGTTCCAATCTCTGACTATTGGGGCGCCCCGTTGACTATCACACGGGCCTCAGATGGGAAGTTGTATACAACTGCTCGAGTCCAGCCCTCGGCGGCAAACAAACGGAGTGGTTCCTCTGACCTGCGGAAGGCGATCCTCCAGAAACGCAAGGAAAGAGAAGGAGTGTCGGTATGCAAAGAGTCCTCACTTGGACATCGCTGCACCCAAATCATCGTCAATTGCTGCTGCAACAACGCGGCAGTGACGGAAGATCGGCCATCCGTCTTCCAAAGGCTACAGCACCCAAACTCAGAAGATGAGGCACCTCTTGTTGTCTCCGGCAATTCCGCTCAAAAAGTCCCCGTCGAAGGGAGAAGAAAAAAAACGAGTATCCCCAGTCCCAAGATATCAACCACTACAGCTAAGAAACTATCATCTAAACGGTTGTCGTCTACTGGTGTCTTCCAACAC
Source organism: Iris pallida (assembly GCA_029216955.1). Classification (NCBI taxonomy): domain Eukaryota; kingdom Viridiplantae; phylum Streptophyta; class Magnoliopsida; order Asparagales; family Iridaceae; genus Iris; species Iris pallida. Next base: position 6,197,350 of record JANAVB010036017.1, on the reverse strand, counting down.
ACCCGTTCAATGACGAAGTTTACCGCAACGGGAAGTTCATCCTCCACATCGCTGGGGGTTGAGGGAACTGAGGATAGCACCCCTCCGAACATCCGCAATAATCTGATGTTTCAAGGAGCCAAGCCCGGGGAAATGATTCTCCCATCAGGTATGACAGGCACCGATGTCCCCGAGGACACCCCTGATTCTCAAGACGAAGTAAACTCTGAGGCTGGGGGTACTGTTCCCTCCGAGTCCGAACCCGAAGAGAACATTCCCACTTATCCCGATGACTTCTCGGTGCATGGGTACGACTCGGAGGGCACATCCTCCACCGTTCCTTCCATCACTCCTCACGTGAGGACGGTATTCATGACGGACAGCAATCAAGGTGGTTCCAGTGATCGCCAGCGCATTGACAGTCTCGAAGCCATATTACTCGCTTTGGTCAAGTCTGTAGATGAGATTAAAGCGGCCCTGTCCACTCTACAAGGAGGAGCGCCCGGTCAAACAAGCACGGGCCCCACGGTAAATATAGATTCAAACTCAGCGACACCAAACCTGGGCAATAATCCTCCCGAAATAACAGCCCCTACCGCGACAGATGAGACCCAAGAAGTAAGGAGAGAGGTCCAGGAGCTCCGAGCCATGTTCCATGCCCGAGAAAATGCTCAAGATCTCAGAATACGGCAACCATACCCTGCTGAATGGAGGGATGTCCCATTCCCGCCAAGATATAAGTCGTTCAATATCAACCCGTATGATGGCAAAACCTCAGCAAGTCGGTACATCACTTACTTCGAGGTTACCACCGACCATCTGCCCCATGATGATGCCATCCTCACACAGTTATTCATTGGGGCGTTAGAAGGGGTCGCCTTCGATTGGTACCGCAATCTACCGGACAACTGCATCCATTCCTTCGCCGGTTTCAAGCGCCTGTTCTTGGAGCGATTCTACGAAGTAGGACAGGACGTCACTATGTCCACGCTCATGGACGTCGTCCAAGGAGAGAAGGAGTTGACAAGGAAATACATCGAGCGGTTCCACCAGACCGCCATGAAGCTGCCCTCCGAAAATCCAGATTCCTCTTTGATTGAGATCTGCCAAAAGAGACTGCTTCCTACGATCAGTCTCTGGATGGGCGAAAGTCAATTCAAAGATTGAAAGGCATTCATCATCAGTGCCACAAGCGTCGAAGAACGACTAAAGAAGGCTCGCCAACTGGGGTTGTATATCTCGGAAGGAGAAAACAAGGGCAAGCGTCCCAACAACGATAATGGGGGTAACCCCACCAACAATCGGGACAGCAAGGGAAAGCAGGCTATGGTGGCTGACACGGCACAAAAGCTCGAATCACAGCCAGCAGACAAGCAATGGCCTCAGATCACTTACTCTTTCGAAGACGGCCACGTCAAGCCTGTCTTAGACATGCTCATACAAGGGGGTAGAATTCAGCTTCCTCCACCAAGATGGGAGCCTCGGCCGGCTGATTTAGAGAACCCGAAGTTCTGCTATTACCACCGTTATGTACACCACGCTACACACGACTGCTACCAATTAAAACGGTACATCCAAAGCCTCATCGATTCGAACGCCCTGGCAATCGACTTCGAGGAGGTAACCGTAGCAGCCAATATGGTGTCCGTACAATTCGGCAGCTTCCCTTCAACGGAGACTCAAGACGGGGTAATCCCTGTCCCTCTGGCAACGATGGAAATTACCAATCTTCCCCCTCCCCGAGACCAGGCTGCCGGTCTAGTACCTCTCACCACCTCACGAGGGGAGGTCATGTGGGTCCAACCAGACTTGGTATCAGAAGTAACACAGCCCACACCATCTTCCACTAACAAAAAGAGTGGAAAAATCAGGACCTGCCACACAATCTCAGCAGACAACGAGGAAGCTACAGCCGTCGTCACGCGGTCCGGAGCACAATCCCAACCTATGGTTGACAGCCCAGCTGAAAATCATCAACCCGCTACAACTGATGCTCTGGGACCGGCTCAGCCTTCGACGACTGACAAGCCTAGGCCGAATGAGACTCGCTTCGACAAATCCCTCCGAAAGGACGCAGCCCAAGGGCTAGAGAGGCCCTACAACTTTGACATCTTAGCACAATTGGCTAACACTCCGGCCAAATTGTCACTATATGAACTCCTAAGGCTCTCCAAGGACGTTCGTATTGCATTGAGCGAAGCACTCCAAAATGCCGATGCCTATCTCGCTCAATCCAACCTCACCGGGGAGGACTCACCCGTGGATCTCCAAGACAGTGCCTGCACGGGAGCAATGCCCAATATCGTCTTCACTCCGCAGGACATGCTCATCAAAACCAATTTACATGATCGCCCGTTATACTACACGGGATACATCGGCGATGTGAAAGTAGATCGAATGCACATTGATCCTGGCTCTTCCATAAGCATCATCCCAAAAGGTCTGCTACATCATCTCCGCATCCCAATACACCGCCTGACACCTACAAGCACCGCCATCAGCGGTTTCAATTCGGACAGGAGCTACCCTATTGGGAAGATTCGTCTGAAGTGTCAAATTGGCGACCTCCAATCCGAAGTCACCTGCTACGTCATAGATGCAGACACTTCTTACAACATCCTCTTGGGGCGCCCATGGATACACGATTATATGATCGTGCCTTCCACGCTACACCAGTGCTTCAAATACGTCGACAAATACGGCTTCGTGAAGACAGAATTTGCTGATATCGATCCCTTCAAAGGGGTCGAATCCTACTACTCGGACTCCTGCCTATACGAAAAGTCGAAGAGGCACCTTGATGAAGGAGACGCACAAGCTCATACTGAGACAACCACGGGATCAGAAGGACTCCTGACGATCCACCTCCAAGCTCGCAAACCGGGCAAGTCCGCACCCCTCACCGCCACTCTGCGGAAGGACGCGATCAGCCTCTCGGCGCAAGAGGAACAGATGATAATCCGGCTGCCAAGGTCCGGCCAAGTACCGAGACCCACAACGGAGCCACTAACAATCAGGCTACCAAGAGTCAGCCAACCACAAGCAGGGAAGCTCAACCCCTCGGACAGGCCCATGACGATACGCCTTCCCAGGAATGGTCGTCACCCCGATACAAGGTCGGACGCTTCCAGCGAACCAGCCACTCCTCGCTCCATATCAAATGCCAAACTGGGGGTCGCTAGTCTGCCAACAACTCCCTGCTCTACGCCATCAACTGAACCACTGACAATCAAGCTTCCTCGGACGTCCTCTCAGTCTTCGTTCACACAGGGGGTAGCCGAAGAGGAACCGGAGCTAGCCAAGTATATGGCTACCCACACCAATGTCCCCTCCGCTGATGATGTAATCCTCCTAGAAAAGATACCTTACTTCATCAATAAAGGATTATCTTTGAACTACACTGAGCTCAATAAGCTATGTACAATGTATGCTATGGAACACAGTATAGGCACTCACCTACACACACAGGTGACAAAGGTGTACACCGTAATCCAGCTCACTCCAGTAGAAGACGCTTATCGGATATTCGAGGGAGGAGATCATCCGATCATCTTCGGCCGAACAAACAACCCGCATCCCCGTACCATAGAAGAAGTTGACCTCGGATCAGATGCCGGGAGACTGCCTCTGTATCTCTATAGACCTCAATCCAAATATCTCATGCAGAAATAGGGGTATGATCTAGAGGCAACACCAGGGTTGAACTACGGCACTGGGCGACGATTACCTTTGAAGCCGCCAGTCCCGACAGGCAAATCACGGAACTACTATAACAAAACTCGATGCGGGTTAGGGTATGTAACGCCTACTATAACCCCTGAAAGTTCAGATGAAGAATGCGACTGGCAGTCACATTCAACCGGATCACCAACTTTCGACTCAGATACCAGCATCGGAGATGTGTTCAGACAAGTCATGTCAGTCAACATGACGTTCGCCGACGCTTACGAGGAAGACGAAGGCATCCCCGAAATCCTCGAACTAGAGCCATGGGCCCAGCAATTAGACGCGCAATGGGAAAAGCAGTTCGAACTGAGAGAACCTCCTACTGAAGATGAGGTCATACAAGTGGATCTCGGCAGCGAATCTTCTCCAAAACCGATCTTCATCTGTGAAAGTCTAACCGACGAAGAACGGGAGTCGCTGTTAGAACTAGTCAGAGAGTACATTGATGTGTTCGCCTGGAGCTATGAAGACATGCCAGGGTTAAATCCTGACATCGCTCTTCATAAACTCAATATTCGACCAGATGCGAAGCCAGTTAAACAACAACAGCGACGCTTCCGCCCAGGCATCATGGACGCGATCAAAGCTGAAGTCAACAAACTGATAGCCAGCGGCTTCATCTGTGAGGAGCAGCATCCCGATTGGGTCGGCAATATAGTACCCATTCTCAAGAAGAACAGGAAGATTCGAATCTGCATCGACTTCCGCAACCTGAACGAGGCATGTCCCAAAGATGAATTCCCTCTTCCTATCACAGACATCATGATCGACAATACCTGCGACTTCGAACGCATGTCATTCATGGATGGCTTCTCGGGATACAACCAAATCAAAATGTCTCCTGACGACGAAAAGCATACATCATTCCGAACACAGATTGGCATGTACTGCTACACAGTCATGCCTTTCGGTTTAAAGAATACTGGCACCACATATCAGAGAGCCATGAGTATCATCTTCAGAGACCACTTACGCAAGACGGTAGAGTGCTACGTTGACGATATAGCCGTCAAGAGCCGTAGCAAGGGAGACCATCTGCAGGATCTAAGGACGGTATTCGACCTAATGTGGACGCACAATTTGAAGATGAACCCTACGAAGTCCTTTCTGGGCGTATCCAGCAGGAAGTTTTTAGGCTTCATCATCACTGCAAAGGGTATCCATGTAGACCCTGAAAAGACAAAAGCAATCATGGAGATGGGTCCCCCGAGAAATCTCCGCGAACTCAGAGGCCTTCAAGGAAGGCTAGCTTACATCAGAAGGTTCATTTCCAACCTCTCCGGACGATGCCGACCATTCACGCACCTCATGAAGAAAGGAGTCTCATTCGTATGGGACGAAGAATGTCAGCGTGCTTTCGACAGCATCAAAGAATATTTGTTGAATCCTCCGGTCTTGGTAGCCCCAGTCCCTGGAAAACTATTCCTGCTCTATGTACGAGCGATGGAACACTCCCTCGGTGCCCTGTTGGCACAAAACAACGATGCAGGACACGAACAAGCCATATACTATCTCAGCCGAATGATGGTGGGACCCGAGCACCGATACACCGCGGTTGAGAAAGAATGCCTCGCCTTGGTGTTCGCCATTCAGAAGACGCGACACTATGTTACTGGGCAAATGATACATGTGATCTCACGAGTCAACCCTCTCAGAGTCCTCATGACCAAACCAGGGGCACTTAGCTCTCGACTCGCTACGTGGGCAATATTGCTGTCCCCTTACCATATGATCTTTGTCCCACAGAAGGCAGTCAAAGGTCAAGCCCTCGTGGACTTTTTAGCAGCCCACCCAGGCTCGAAGTCCTCCAGAATATACGAAGAGATCCCGGATGAGGTCGTCGATTCGCATGCAACCTCTCACAAAAATATATGGCGAATGTTCTTCGACGGTGCTTCAAGGACCGAACCTAAAGGCAATATAGTCGTCAGAGTCGGGGTAGTGCTAGTCTCCCCTTCCGGATTGGTGATCAACCGTGCCTACTCCCTCACAGAACCCTGCTCTAACAATGTGGCCGAGTACAACGCTCTGGTCATTGGCCTCCAACTTGCAAGAGAGCTGGGGGTAGAATACCTTAAAGCATACGGCGATTCCCAACTAATCGTCAATCAGATCCGGGGTTCGTACGAAGTCCGTCACGAAGATATGATCCCTTATCACCAAATAGCGATCGATATCATCTCGTCATTTGAGGGGTTCTTCATCGAACATGTCCCCAGACTCCGAAACATCGAAGCAGATGCCTTAGCCGGTCTTGCCGCTTCCCTAGCAGTTCCAAATTATGACCGCCAATCAGTGGAAGTGATAGGCCATGAACTGGTCTGTCCTAAAAATAATGTGCAATTCGTGGCAAGTTATTCCGCACAGACGATCGATGACGCCCCAGATTGGAGACAACCATTCATCGACTTCGTCGTCTACGATATCCTGCCCGAGAACCCAAAGGAAGCCACTTCCAACAGAAGGCGTTCTCTCAGATTCTTCTACGATACAGAGACGAAGATGCTGTATCGCCGCTCTTACGACGGATTATTACTTCGGTGTCTGTCCAACACAGAAGCCAAAGAAGCAGTACGAGAAGCTCATGACGGTGTCTGTGGGGCCCACCAACCCGGTCCAAAACTACAAGATCGCCTTCGCCGAATGGGCTATTATTGGCCCACAATGGTGGCAGATGCGATCGATTATGCTAGAAAGTGTAAAGCTTGCCAAGTCCACGCGGACTTCATTCATCAACCATCCGAATTTCTACATCCGACGGTGGCGTCCTGGCCATTCGAAGCATGGAGAATGGACATCATTGGTCCAATCACCCCACCTTCCTCCCGAGGATATCGCTTCATACTTGCGATTACGGATTACTTCTCCAAGTGGGCGGAAGCTGTCCCTCTCGCAGAAGTCAAGACTTCGAACGTGATCAGCTTCCTTAAGCATCACGTCATCTACCGCTTTGGACTGCCCCGAAGGATCATCCGTGATAATGGCCCGCAGTTTGTAAGCCACGCATTCTATCGGTTTTACGATAAACACCGTATTCAGAATATCGCTTCGACGCCGTACAACACAACAGCAAACGGGTTAGCAGAGGCGTTCAACAAAACGATCATCAAACTCCTCAAAAAGTTTGTCTCTTCCAACAAGCGCAATTGGAACGAGAAGCTCGGTGAATGCTTGTGGGCTTATCGCACCACAGTTCGAACAGCCACCGGGAATACACCATTCTCCCTGGTGTACGGGAGTGAAGCGGTTCTCCCGTTAGAAACTCAAATACCCTCACTCCGCGTCGCCCTCACTTATCAATTGACAACGGATGATAACTACCGACGTCGACTGAAAGAGTTAGAGGCCTTAGATGAAAAGCGCCTTCTAGCTCAGCAACGAATTGAGCTATACCAAGCACGCATTTTCGGAGCTTTCAACAAGAAGGTCAAAATCAGAACATTCCAGGTGGGCGATCTCGTCTTGGCAGTCCGGAGGCCGATGGTCATGACTCACAAGACCGCCGACAAGTTCCAGCCAAAGTGGGAAGGTCCATTTATCATAGAGACAGTATTCTCCAACGGTGCTTACCGCCTCGCAAAACAAAATGGAGACTTGCTCATGCTGCCCGTCAACGGCAAGTTCCTGAAGAAATACTATGTTTAAACAACATTTTCCAGATTTTCGAGTCACGTACCCGCTGGTACCACTGAACTCGCTCCACAAATTTCCAGATTATCGAGTTATGTATCCGCTGATACCACTGAACTCACCCTCATAGTTTTCCAGATTCTCGAGTCATATATCCACTGATACCACTGAACTCACCCTCATAGTTTTCTAGAATATCGAGTCACGTACCCGCTGGTACCACTGAACTCGCACTCACCATATTCTAAATTTCCGAGTCACGTACCCGCGTGTACCGCTGAACTCATGCCCTTCTTCCACAAAGATATCCCAAATTTCCAAGTCATGTACCTGCTGGTACCTCTGAACTTACACTTTGATTCCAACATTGTCGAGTTATGTACCCGTCGGTACCCCTGAACTTACATCCTGGTCACTCTTTTGAAAGAAAGTCATGTATAACCATACCGCTGAACTTTCTTCCTACAAGAGATCATCCCTCATGATCTAATACCTGCACTCCCAGTGCACAACAAAGGTAACGGGTCCGCAAACTTCCAAGACGGCCATGTCCTCATTACCTCTGAGTCGTCTCACTTCCGCCAAAAAAATAAATCACCCCCTACATAGAACTTCCATGTCCTTATTACCTCTGAGTTGTTCTATGTACCCCCCCTGTCAAAGAGACCCTCATGCTCACCATGTCCTCAGCACCTCTGAGTCAGTATGATTGGTTCCTTTCTTTTAAACTCATTGTCCGTATCCAAAACCAGGGTATGTTAGGGACAATGGGTCCACGCAAAATAACCCGATAAAAAGGACTATTACAAAGCAAAAGAGTGAAGCAAATATATATTCCATTCAGTCAGAAATTAGTTACATCCACACAGTTACAGGAAAGTTCTTCATTACAGACAAGACATCTCAAACCCCTAGTTGCAGAAATACGTATACAACTCCTTCAACCACATTACGTATGAAGGATGTAACTGAGGAAGATCCTCGTCCAGAATGGGAGAATCAGGATTCTCAGTGGTGTCACCCTCAGCAGTCTCGACAGTGGGAAGGACGTCGTCCCTCTCAGGCTCCGATTCTTCTTTCATTGTCTCCTCCTTAACAGAGGGAGGCCCCTGATTGACGCCAGGGAGCGACGGGTCCTCTACCACCGCAATATCAGCACTCGGTGGAGACACTATAAGAATCAAAAGACGAAAAAAGTGATGAGAAGTGATGAAAACGGTCAGAAGATATTCAGAAGTGTTCATGCGGCTCGTTTAAAGACAACTCTTATGCGGCTTGGGCATGGAATATATTCCATGCGGCTCATAGGACGTGTATGCGGACCACGTAATCTAAAAAGCTCGCATCAAAATAATTATGCACGAAGCAGTACAGCAGAGCAGCATCTTTTAGGGTTTCAGAGCACCCAATCTTCCGCACAGTCCTTACCTTCGACGACAACATGAACATCAAGACGAACGGGGGGTGCGGCAATTGAAGACGAAGTCGACTTCCTGCTCCTAGCCGCAACCTTCTTTACTGCCTTGGAAGCCCTAGGCGCCATCGTTGTCTGTCAGTTGGAAGAAGAAAGCAAGATAGAAATCTTAAATCAGAAAGAGTCTAAGAGAGAAATCCTTCTAAATACCCTTCCATTTATAGAGAAAGGAGGACCAAGACCGACGCTTCGTACAAAGTAGTCGACTCTTCGGCTATCGATACGGACTAATTAATTAGAAGTCAGAAACTCCTAGGATCCTGCCCCAAAAAGGTTTGCATGCATGACATAATGGCGTGGCGAGAAGCTATGCGGCTGAACAATCTATGCGGCCGAGACTTCTATGCGGTCAGAATTCCATATGCGGCTAGAGGAACCTGGCCATGCTTCTTATTCAAAGTATTTCAATTTTACAAATTGAAAACTTTGAAGGGGGTCCTGTAGAAGCATGGAAAATACTAAAGAAAATGACTCATGCGGCCAGGAAAGACCCATGCGGCGCTGAAAGTCCACGTGGCTCAGGTATCATGCGGCACAAGGAGCTATGCGGCCCAAAGCGTTTCATGCGGCTCAGAAGACACGTGGCCTGATAGCACCCCCCTCCACCCACGCTACATTAATTGCTATGACGTCCGACCCCTCTGAAAAGTTGACAGCCCTGACACCAAAGGCAGGTAATTATGGCTCTGCCATAATGATGAATCTCTAGGGAAGAGGAAAGAAATCTCTGACACAAATCCTCCGAGAGCCATAAAAATGCCACGTGGCCTTGCCACGTGGGCGTTCGTATGCGGCTCGCTTCTCATGCGGCTCAGAATAAATCCTATGCGGCTCAGGCCATAGGAGCCTCATGCGGCTCGAGCAAAGGACTTCCCTTGCGGCTCAGAAGTGAATCCATCCTATGCGGCTCAGGCCATGAAAGTCTCATGCGGCTCGAGCGAGGACTTCTCATGCGGTTCAAGAAGATCATATCCATGCGGCCCAGGCGGATATATACCTATGCGGCCCACAAGGATTACTCCTCTGTGGCTAGAGGACTCAAGTGAGGGCCACTGCCCACGCAGCCCTGACACGTGGGCTCACATTCATATGCGGCTCACATTCATATGCGGCTCACTAGTCATGCGGTCCAGATCCCCCCAGCAGCTCCTAGGACACGTGTCCTAAACCAATTAATTCCTCAGATTTGCTGCCATTAAAAATTGGGTCAGATCCCAATAAATCTGGGACACGTGGCAGAAGAATAAATCTGATTTATTCGCAGATATCAGAAGATCAGCGTAAGGAAGATTTATTCCAATCAGCATTAATTGCTCATGGGATTTGGTGCAATCTATACCTAATGGCCCAGATTCATCATAATTAAAACGAATGGCCAAGATGGACCAATCTCCAAGCCGCCGCCATCTCCATAAGCTAATCATTGGCAACCCTAATGATCACATCCCACTATTATAAATAGCAAGGTGCCATTTCCTTGTAGAGACAATTTCAGAGAGAAAAATACGTATATACAGAGAGACCCCCCAATAGACAAAAAGAAGGAGTACACAGAGAGAAAGAGAAGCCAAAAGAGCAACAGAGGAGCAAGAAGAGCATTCCTTCGTCAACGCCTACCACCTTTTCACAGGGAGCCAAGGCTGCATACCGATCGTCCAAGGAGTAAGGCAGGGCTGCCGTCGCCTTTTCGAGCCTTTATCGTCACCCCCCAGAATATAAAATAAATAATTGTACTTAGACTGCTGTACCTAGGTTTTCGTCCCTAGGCTTTCTTTGTACAAGCGAATTTGTAACGTGAAGTAAAAGTTCGGTCCTCCGATAATTGTTCTGTTCTTTTATATTTCATGGCAAACACACATGCCCTTTGATTCTTACGGATTGGGGAGAGTTGAACTAACAGCAGCAGGTCTGGTGGTCCTAAACTAGTACAACTCTTATGTATCTAACATTTCCCTTTATTTGGTACCACCATGGCAAATTTTTGGCATATTTTCGTTCCAAGTCATATATGTGGAAGGTGCTATTGCGGCATCCAATCCAAGCAAAAGATCAAAACCAATCGTAACAATCATGTTAGCGTTCCGATAATATGAATTGGTACATGCTGAACTGCATTAAACTGTATAAATTATACTCCATTCTTCTCCGCTTCAGCACCCAGGACTGCCAGGGAACTGGCAGTCCTGCACTTAAGTAGGACTTCCAGGACCCTGACAGTCCTAATTGAAACTTGCTGTGACAACAAATTTCATTTAGGACTGCCAGGGTCTTGGCAGTCCTACTTAAGTGTAGGACTGCTAGGTCCCTGGCAGTCTTACTTAAGAGCTCTGGGATGGTGAGATTTGAGCAGCAAGAACAATTCCTGTCCTCTGGCATCTTGAGAATGGTTGAAGTCCATGCTATTTTTACTTCATCTAGCTTTGTTGAAGCATTCGAACAGTAGGAGCAAATTTTGTTTGTCCTGGGCGTTCTTAGAAGTATTCCTGAGAAGTAACTCCCTTGCCATTTTATTTTAATTCACCTAGCTCATTTTCATTGTTCCACAAGTGGTTACGCTATAAAACTCATATATGCTCTACTACTTTCAACTAGAAATCTTGAGCTCCCCGTGAAATCTGAAGTCGGTTTAATAAGATACATTAGGACTGTCAGGCATGTGGCAGTCCTAATGTAAAGTAGGACTGTCACAGTCCCTGTAGTACTCTTTCATAAGAGGACTGCAGGGACTGTGGCAGTCCTACTTTACATTAGGACTACCACAGGCCTGACAGTCCTACTGTACTCAAACCCGACTGTATCAGCCAAACGGCCAAAACGAGATGCTCGTTTGTCGTCTTCTAGGGTTAGGGTTTAAGAAAAAATATGGGTTTGTCGTGTTCGAAAATTTCTTTCATGAACCCTAAAGAGATTCTAAACCTAATTTATCAAAACTATTTAGAGAATTAAAATTATTCTAGGATTTTGAATAGAATGTAGAAAATTCTTGAAGAAATTAGGGAAGAACGGTCCTAGATTCCGGTTGCTTCGACTTGCGTGTCATCTCTTCGAATCTAGGAATGTTGTTGAAAAATTTTTGGTGAAGGAATTGGGAGTGGAGTGGTGGAGGAGAAGAAAGTAGGGTTTTGGGAGAGGGAGAAGGAGAATTCTCTTTTTTTTCTTTTGGTGGAGAGAGAGTATAGAATGGGTTATGGGAAGGAATGAAGGGTTTGGGGGGTTGGGCTGCCCCCTAGCAAAATGTGGGTGCCCCTAGCAAAATCTCCACCTCCTTGGGCTGCCCCCAAGTAAGGGTTGCCCCCTAGCAAAAATGGTGGTGCCCTTAGAAAAAACCTTAACTATTATTAGTCACGTTCACATGCGTTGCACGTATATTATACGATTGTTAAAAATTAGATAAGAATAAATTATATTAAAAGTATTTTAGATATGATTTGAATATATTTTAATTAGAATTTGTTATAGATATATTTTTAGAATTTTTGATATGTGTTCTATTAGATAATACCATGTACTTAGTTTAAATATAATTTAAATATTGAATATATTTTAGGATTTGTTATATTTTAGGTTGCTAGAAGAATTTTAGAATTTTTATTTCTTATCTTAACTAGATGGAGAGATACATACGTGCTAGTTAGAAATTTATTTTGATTTATTTATTTATTTAATGGAGGATATACATGCTTTTAGATTATTTATTTTTGAGCCGTTTTTTAGCCACATTATAATAATAGAGTTGAGTCATAACACCTGATATTTAGTATTGCCTACCGAAAATTCCTCACAGATCGACGGGAGAAACACGTGCGTGAACCGAGGACACCTGACGGCCTCTATTGATCTGGACTGCGGCCCACCAAAATCGAACCCCCTGATATCGTCAAGGTCCAGCTCGGACCAATGGGAGAGGGTAGGGGCGGATGCAAGTGTGAGATAGGGTGGGCTGGAGCCCACCCCAAAAAAATTATTTTACATGTTTTTTCCATATAATTTTTTTTTTTTGAATTTTCACCCAATAAATTATTTTACATGTTTTTTTCCATATAATTTTTTTTTTGAATTTTTTTATATGGGTTAGCCTACTTCTAGTCCACCCAAATATATGATGGTCCACTCTAGTTATAGTTTCTGGATCCGTCCCTGATTAGTAGGTGTGATTATTCTACACAAGCCGAGTATCATTTGCATACACATTCTTAGATGGAGGATCTTGGCTCATTTCTCTAGTTATTGACAGAATAATTAGTAGGGGTGACCATTTTGCTCACAATTAGAATTTAGAAACTGATATGGATGGGTGGATACAGTATACAAAAACTTGTCATATGTATAGTGAAATAAAACTTGTATGATGTTAGATGAAAATACCAAATAGCTAAAAAAACTCACCTGTATATAAAAATAAAAACTGCAAGGTGTTCTATGCAAAAATGTAATGAAAAATAAAAAAGATGGCTTCGCCCGGGTTCGAACCGGAGACCTTCATTGTGTTAGACTGACGTGATAACCAACTACACCACGAAACCTTTTGATAAAATGTTAGAAGCACAATTTAATGAAGTAATGAGAAAATAAAGCTGGAAGCACACTATGAAAAAGAGTATAAATTATAATAATAGGGGCATTCCGAGAATTGAACTCGAGACCTCTCGCACCCTAAGCGAGAATCATACCACTGGACCAAATGCCCACTTCGTACCGAGTTGTGTTGATGATACTTTCCTGCTCTTAGCACGAAGAGAGGAATAAAGAAATTTGCTTAGAAAAACTAGAAAAATATGGCTTCGTCCGGACCTTTTTTTTTTTCTCCCTTCAGTTCTATGTTTTTAAATCAGTTTCTTGCCAAAATCCTTTCTTCCTAAATCAGAAAATATTGATTCTACTACATTGTGATAATACCTAGACATGTTCATATTGTTTGCAATCATGTATTTTTTTTATGATAGAATGAAACACATAGAGCTTGATTGTCACTATGTTAGACAATAGTATCTCATTGAGACCATCTCGTTATCACATGTTATGTAGACTTCTTCATGAATGCTCATACAATTTATTGATAATCCTAGTGATTTGAGGGGGGAGGGGTGTTAGTCAAGATGACATTTTGAGCATCATCTACTAATGATGCTCTTAGAATGATGTGCAAATTCTGACGGGTCATGACAATGAGACTTAGTACTCGAGAGCAGGGGCAGATCCAGGGGGTGTTGGGGTGGGCTGCAGCCCACCCTCTATATAATTTTTTTTATATGAATTTATCTACTTTTAGTCCATTTCAAATTTTGGTAGTCCATCCTAGTTATAGTTTCTGGATCCGCCCCTGGGAGAGGGCACGTAACCACCGGTCTGGGTAGCAGAGTTCATTGCCTACACCCAGAAACCACTCATGTCACATAACCAAACAGTAACTTAACAATTTTGAGACAACATTAACTGCTATCAGTCCTAAAAACAAACAGAACACCACCCATGTTGGATAACCAATAGATTAAAAGAAATCATGTAAAAGTTGCATCACCCAATTTTGTAGCATGAAATAGATTGGTTCGATGTGTTTGGCTTGTTTAAGTAAAATTGGATTGCAATTTTACTTGTTGTGCACTCCTTTTATCTATATTACTATATAATAAAAAAAGTTAAAATTTTACCGTAAATATTTTTGTTCAAAAAATATTTTTATTTATGTTTGCAAATTTAAATTGTTTATTAAATTTAATATTGGTAGTTATGTAAATACGTATGGAAGAACTTTTTTAAAAATACTTGTTTTTTGTTGCAAATATTATGCAATACGTACAATACATGTACATATATACTAGTTATTCTATAATACAGTAATATAGAAACATGTGTCATATAGCAAGCAACTAATGGTAACTCTCGCTCAACCTTTACTTTAATATTTCACTTTACACCCATTTAATAATAATTATATTTACATTTCGCCTCTTTTATTGTGTTTACGAACATGTCTAGACTTCTTTATTGTTGTTTAATATAAAGGAAAGTGTTTTATGTACCTTCAAAATTTTATCCCTCCATATTTTTTTGTCATATAATTTTATCCTATTTGCAAATGTCTTTTTCAAACTTCCTTCCTATTTGTTTCGAACAATAAAAAAGTGCCACGTGACGAAGAAATATATAAAAAAAAAAATTGGAGGTACATATAAGCATCAGTACTTTAATACAATGCAACATAGGTTGGAAATGTCAGCTAGCAAGCAAGCAACGGTAATAGCTCTCAAACAAGAACATACCATTCTTTACATTTACAGACATATAGCGTCCAAGGATTCAAACTTTGACTCAATTTCCTAAATCGTTAGTTTCGTGTATTGAACTCCTACACCGGTGCTTGTTGATATTCTATTAACATTATTGTTTCTCTCTACTATTACACAGCTTGAAAACGACGCAACAATGAGTCGTCCAAACCATTTCTACCTATATCCTCCACTAATTAATAAAAAAAATTTATAATTAACTACCGACATATATATGTAATATATGTCGTATGTATATCCTCATGTAATTTTTTTAGAAATCTTTATAACTATCTAAACATATATCCAAAATCACACATATAGAGGATGGTGCGCGGATGTAATGCAAGTGCTTATTGTTTGATATATTTACCTTTATCTTCAAAATTCTGTAAACAAAATAAATCAAAATTAAAAGTTACTGGCTTCCGAAAAAGTCCCGCACGTAGAATTAGATTTATTTTGTTTACATAATTTTGAAGATAAATGTAAATATATCCAACATTTATGCAGTGCTAGTACGGAGCAGGTGCAGTGCGAGTGTGGCTCCAGCTGCCTTAATATACTTCATGTCCTTTGCTTATGGAAAATGCTAAACATCCCGCGGTCTGTGTCCGTCGGCTGTGACCGCGAACTGAGGTGTCGCAACCCAATTTGCACCCCTATTCGTGTGGGTCCCACCCTGTCACGGCCCGCATCCTGTTTAGGGTCACGAGCACGTGGGTACATCGAGCCTACGCCTCAGTATCGACGGTAGAACGCTGAATATGTCGTCTATAAAATCTGACATCAACATTATATATAAACCTGTCATCTCCGCACGGAGGAATATATATATATATACATATATATATATATATATATATATACATATATATATATATATATATATATATATATAACTCAATCACATGAATCTAAGGAAGATACGCATGAAAGATAAAGATATAATGGAAATCAAGGTGATGGGTGGGCCGGTTTAGCCCGAGCCCGACCCAGGCCCGGACCGGCCCGCCCCCCATTAAGCCCGGCTCGGACCGCCCATAGCCCGAACTGGCCCGGCCCCCAATCCCGAACGGGTCGGGTCGGGCCTCTCCCCCCCAGCCCGAGCCCGGCCCGGCCCGGACCGCTGCGATTTTTTTTTTTTTTAAAAAAGGAGGCCCGACCCGAATTTGGCCCGGTTGGACCGGCCCGGCCCGGCCCGCTGGGACCGGTCCAGCCGACCGTTGGCCAGATTTTGAATTTTTTTTTTTCTGATTTTGACCGTTGGAGGGGGGTTCTTTTACCAAAATACCCCTCCCATATAGCCGTTATTAAAACGTTGGGAGGAGTAATTTGATCATTTTTGGCCTAAAATTACCAAAATAATCCCAAAAAATTCCTATAAATAGGCAAAAAATTCCATTTTTCAAACACAACTCATTCCTCACAAATTCTCTACATTTCTCTACGGTGCTCTGGTGCTCTACTGCTTTCCCTCCCCGGTGCTCTGGTGTTCTACGACTTTCCCTCTCCGGTGCTCTACGGCTTCCCGATCTCCCTCCCAACTCCATTCCGGCTCTACGGCTTTTCGATCTTCCTCTCAATCCCTTACTTTCGTCTAACGTAGTTTACTTTATTTTATTTTATATATGGCTGGTGAAGGTTCAAACCCACCTGATATTGCTGGACAGACTTTCCAATATTTTAGTAATTTTTTTGACGGTACTGAAATTCCACCTGAGCAAGTAGCCACTAATCCGATTCCGGAGGGGTGCCAACAATCTCCTCCGGAAGTCGCTAGTACCACCCAACGTCCTGAAAAGAAAAAAAAGGTCTAAGTATTGGGATTATTTTACTTTGATTTTTGAAACTAATCCTGATGGTTCGTTTGTTTTAGATGCCAAGGGTGAACCGAAATCGTACAAGACGCAATGCAAGAAATGTTGCAACCAGTACGCATGGAAGAAGGGCGGTGGCACCGGGACCATATCCAGACACTACAACACTTGCTACGGGAATGACACACTTCAAGCGTCCCAAACCCAAATAAGCTTCGGCGCCACCGGTTCTTCAATTGGTAACTTTACTTACTCAGCTGCTCGGCATAAAACTGAATTAACTAAACATATTATTCGTGACGAACTTCCTTTCACGACGGGTGAAAGCGAATCTTTACGAGATTATGTATCACTTTCTCTAAACCCCTCCTTTACTAAAGTGAGTAGGCAACAAGCTCGAAAGGAGGCTATTCGTCTCTTTAACGAGCAGAAAGCCGCTTTGAAAGCGGATTTTCAAAATGTTAGTAAGTTGGCTATTACTTCTGATATTTGGACTACTAAGTGGAGTTATGCTTATATTTGTATTACTGCACACTATATAGATGCACAATGGATGTTGCAAAAATACATCATCTGTCTTAAACTTATAGAATGTCCACACACGGGCGCTGTAATTTCAAGTGAGATTTCAAGACACGTGCGTGAATATGATATTCACCCTAAAATTTTTTCTATTTCTTTGGACAATGCATCAAACAATAATGCTGCTATGTCTTCTTTGTCAGTAATTTTTCAGCCTATTTTAGAAGGTAGACTTATGCATGTTAGGTGTGCTTGCCATATAATTAACTTAGTTGTTAAAGAATGTTTAAAATTTTTTGAACCCCATTTAGACACTCTGCGACAATGCTTGCTCCACCTAAACTCGTCTCCAAGTAGACAACAAAGTTTTGCATGCAGTTGCGCACATTTTGGTATGACTTTCAGAAGATTTGTGAAGGATATACCAAATAGGTGGAACTCCACCTACTTGATGTTGAAATCTGCAATTCTTTTTAAGAGTGCTATTACATATTATTGTACTTCGGATGTCACCTTTGACTATCAGGTTACTACTGATGATTGGGTAGCAGCTGAAAGTGTAAGCCCCCTGAATTTCAGGGCTATTTTAAAATTTTCTAAATAAATTATTTTCGATAAATGTTTTATTATTTAATTGTTTAGATCATTAATGTACCTTTCCATGTCTTTGACTTCTGGAGCGTCAGGGATGCCAATCCTTGGAAACTCTCTTCACGAGTTTTGAAGTAGACAAGATTATCTTCGTTTTGATATATCGTGTCCCTCTTGAACTTGTTCCCTTGTGCTCTTTTTGTATCGCGCAACTTCGGGTCAACTTAGACCAATTAATCGTTGAATATTATTCCCACTTTTATTTTTGATCTTCGTTTGCACGTTACCGTTGCTTTTAATTTAGGAGCACCAGATCAGCCATTTTCTCGAAACCAACTTCTCATAAATGATCTACTCGAGACGCTCTTCACCCATGACCTTCGTGTCCCACTCAGACACTCTATTTTGTGCTCCATTTTCTTCGCACAACTTCCGGGTCAATTTAGGCCGATTTATTTTCTACCGTGAAACCTGATTTAATTTCCAATTTAATTTTGGGACCCGACATCGACCCAACCTAGCCGACCCAAAGTATGGACGTGACCCACTTGAAGCCTACTACCCACATGAAACTTGTGTCCCATTTATTGGAGTCCCCGCATGTTGTTTATTTGTCCATGATTATAAATCTCAATTTTAATTCCATTATTGCACCCGGTCCGATTTTGACTCAACCCGGCTCTACCGAACCCGAACCCAAGCTCCCTGTTGTCCTCTCATGACTGCCCAAGTATCCTACATAATTTTCCTAATTTTCCCATTTTGAAAATATCTATTTTTCTCTCCACTTTACAAATATCTTAAATATCTCATGTGTATATATATATATATATATATATATATATATATATATATATATATATATATATATATATATATATATATATATATATATATATATATCTAATCCTCTCTCTCCCATTAATACATAAACACACACCTCACCCCCTCCACCTCACAGCCGACCTACACCCTTCCCTCTCTCTCTATCCACTTTTCTCTCTCCTCTCACTCTCTAAATATCTCTCTATCTCTCTTTATATATATATATATATATATATATATATATATATATATATATATATACCTATATATATATATAAACATACATATATCTCTCTCTCTCTCACTCTCTCACTTTCCACCTTACCCCTCCCCTCTCTCTACCAGCACACACTTCTCCCCCTCCCCAACCGACTACTCTCTCTCCCCCTCTCTTAAATATCTCTCTCTCACTCTCTCTATATATTATATACAAACACACATACATGCATCTCTCTCTCCCTCTTTTATTACACAACTCAACACACACACCCCTACTCCCCACCTACAGCCGAACGACCACCACCACCTCACGGCCACCCCCGCCATGCTCGGCGTCGCCGACCACCGCCACCCTGCCCATGCACCACCACCACAGCCTCCTCCTCCATACTCTATAACCATCACTACCACCATTGTCATCATCTATCACCACCACCATTAAACCACCCCCACCACCTTCACCACCACCTCCATCCCGCCGTGGTCTCGCCGCACCTCCGCCGCGTGGCCTCGTGCGAAGCCCCACACGCATCCTCGCGCGCAGCCCCACGCGCATCCCCGCGCGCAGCGGGTGCACCAGCCGGCCGGGAGCCACAGGCCGCGCGCGCACGGGCGGTGCAGCACCACCGCCGGCCCCACTCCGGCGTGGCCGACCCCCTCCACGGGTGCGCCCCACTCCGGCGAGCTCTCCCCTGGCGGCCACCGTCCTCCGGGACGCGCCGTCGAGACGATTCGTGCGTTTCGTACGAAGTTCCGCCGTGACGCGCGCGAAACCAAGTTCATTTTGGCGTTCCGTCGCAGCGACTTTGTGCAGATTTTTTGGGAGATTCGACCGTTGGATCGGCAAACTCTTTGCTCCGTCGCAATCTCGGTATATCCATCTTCACCCCTGTCAAATTTTGCCCGTTAATTTCGTCGTTTGATACCTCAAAACTGGCCACCAAGTTGACGTTTTAAATATCTCTATTTTTGGACAGTTTTGTGACGCCAACTTCGCGGGTTCGTAACTTCGCCGTCGCAGCTCCATTTTGCGCACCGTCAGTTCCGGTGCACAGCTGGTATAACCCTCTTCCTGTCTCCTTTAGATTTCGTTTCATTTTAAGCACGTTCGGTTGGTCGAATTCGATGCCAAAGTTGGCCGTCCGAATTCTTTAATTTACACTTGTTAAATTCTATTTTTGAATCCGGGACTCCAGATTCAATTTTTGACACCACCAGTAGACTCGTGGCGTCGTTCTGGCATGTTTTCATATAAAATTTGCTTGATTTGGAGAACGTGGGCCCTGGCACGTATTTCGGTGCAAAGCGGGTCCCACTTTCTGAGTCAACGGGACTTTTTGACGCCGGCTCATCGGAATCCCATTTCGGATATACCGTTGAGTTCGTATCGTCATTCTGGACTCATTGACATATAATTTGCTGAGTTTTGAAGACATTTGCTCCGGCACGCATTTCCGTGCAAACCGGATACCAAATGTCGCGTCAACGTATCATTTTGAGATCGGCACATCGGAATCCTATTTCGGACATACCGTTGGGTTCGTATCATCATTCTGAATTCGTGGACATATAATTTGCTAGATTTTGTAGACTTCTATTCCGACACGCTTTTCGGTGCAAAGTGTGTCCAACGGCGGACATCATTTTGACCCGAAATTACCGTTTTGCCCCTGTGTCCAAATTGGACTTATGGGTAGGCTATCCTAGCTGATTTGACCGTTCTGGACACGTTGGTGATATTTATTTTATCATCCGACAACATCTGTAGATTTTGATTATGTATTATCCTTAATTTATAATTAATTATTTTTCTAGATATTGTTACTTTCTGGTTTTGAATTTTTATATATATTTTAATTGCTGTAAAAATCTTAGAAAAATTATATTTAAATACTATGTTAATTTAGCTAATTTATTATAATTTTTCCGGCATTTAATAAGTACTTTTCGTATTTTATAAAAATGGGAAAACAGAACTCATTTTCAATATATTTATGTTTGCTGATTTTTAATAATTATTTATGAGGGTTTATAAATCCCAGAAAAATTAGTATAAATTTCTATAATTAACAAGGATTATTTTGGTACTTTATTTTATATATATTTAAGCTTTTTATCTATCTCTAAAATTATTGGAACTCAATGTGCAGTTTGATTTATTTATTGAATAATTACGACTTTTAATATTTTGTGTTGTTTTGAGTTATAGACGTATTGGACCTCACCCCGCACTAGTGTAAAGACCCCAGGAAGTTAGTTTGTGTATAGTGGCACTTCACATTAGACTTCTATGCTAGGTCCCCACTTAGTTAGTGTCCAGTTAAGAGTCGTGTCACACCACTAGTATATTGTTGATCATAGCTTAGAACTGAGTTGTATATCATTATTGACAGGATACCGGACATCTATACCTTCGTACTAGTATTCTTGCTTTGCTCGAGGCGAGTACATTCTCTGATAGTTCTCTCATTTATTTGTCAATTACTGTATTTCAGTTCTAGTTAGTTCTATGTGATTCTCTGTATCAACACGTATGGATATTTCTGGATTCATGTATGCGACACATACCTTACTTACTGATCTCTATTACTGGAATCACTGGAATCATTCCGGAATTATTTCTGGAATCATCATTTGGCCGGACTCATCTCGATTTTTGTGTCTTGTACTGGATTTACTTGCTGGGCGGGGAAATATTGAGTAAGACATGTAGACATACCCCAAATCCGGAATCTCCTACAGGAATCTACCGGAAGCATAGCCATCTCTTGCCTGATCAGTGAGAGATGTGCCTGATACCTACAGCCGTTTGCATATCGACCTCGGTATTTTAAAACACACTGTTAGATCATAGTTGGACTCACCCTAGATTCATTGATCACTGTTGGACTCATCTTGTACCGGAATTTATCTGGTATCAGATTTTATGGACTGGACTCACACTGGGATTATATTAGACTTATATCGTACTGTCTGGACTCACACATGATATTCTAGTTCAGTTAGCTTTTATTACAGCCTTCATTGCCATGATTCTTCTCTTGTTTTAGTTACCTTTCTTTTCTTGTATCTTACTGTTTCTCTATGCCATCATTACCTGTATAAAACAGCCATGTTCATCAATAAAACTGTCTATAACTGCTTTATAGTTCTTTGTCATTTACTTGGATTTTTCTAGATGAGTTGTACTCGTTCCCGTCCTGATTGGACCTGTTGAAAATATTACAGATGATAGTCCTGAGGATACATGCCCTACTTACCATGGACCTGGCCTTAGCTCCAGAAGAGGCCCCAGCGGGGAACCTTGCTTAGTTATCTTTCATGTGTTTAGTAGACTTAGACTTTGTCTGTTCTTATATTTGGATACTGGACTTTGTCTCCAGTTAGATACTTTGGTTATGTATTATTAAATCTGTGTTTGTTTACCTTCGCTTATAGATGCTGTGTTGTGATGAACCTTTAAATGTGATTTTAGAACTGTTAGCAGCTTAGATCCTTTATTGTCTATTCTTAGAACAGCTTACTGCGCTTTAACCAAGCGTAGGCTGGACATGGCTCGGCCCGGCCCAACAATTTGGGTAACGGGTCGTGACAGAAAGTGTTTGTGAATTTTTAGAAGTTTTTTACAATGCTACATTAACTCTTTCTGGTGTTTATTATCCCACATCTTGCTTAGCTTTACGTGAACTTTGTAACATGTCTTATTTATTTTCTAAATATAGAGATTATCCAAATTTTGAATATGCGGTGAGAAATATGGAAGCCAAATTCAAGAAATATTGGGGTGAAGTACCTCTTTTATATTGTTTGGCTTCCATATTTGATCCTACAATCAAATTGGATGGCGTAGAGGTTTTATTAGATGGATATGGAGAATATATGGGTATAGACGTTACTGACATGAAGGCAGAAGTTAAAGTTGCTTTGGACAGGTTAGTTATACTGTACGAAGAAGGACCAACGTCGACCCGACCAACTCAGGGGGGGCTAGTAGTAGCTCCGGCTTGGCGTCTAAGCTATCAGCAGCCGGTCGCATACTACAAAGGAAGAAACAAAAGCAATCTTCCCAACCTACTCAAGAGTTGTCTGCTTACCTTAACTCTTATCAAGACGAAGATGAGACTCCAGATCACTTCACCGTTTTAGAATGGTGGAAGAGACACGACAAGAGATTTCCTGTGCTTTCTAACATAGCACGTGATCTACTGATGGTTCCGGTGTCGACGGTAGCATCGGAGTCCTGTTTTATTGCAAGTTCGAGGATGTTGAGCGATAGGTGGAGCCGCTTGAAGCCCGATATTTTGGAAGTAATCGTGTGCGTACAAGATTGGATGAATGCCGATAGAAGAACACAAAACCAGAAAGATGAAGAAGATCATGACGTCCACGAGCTGGATTTGGAATCGCTTTCATTGTATGAAGGCGAACAACAATGAGGCTACGGTGCAAGGTATTAGGTATGTACATTTAAACTTATACATTTCAGTTTTAAATTTTAACTTATACTTTCAAAAACTATTTTTTATTTTTTACTTATACTATTCAAATTTTTAATTTTAACTTATACTATTCAAATTTTAACTTATACTTTCAAAAACTATTTTTTACTTAAAAAAAAAACATTTTTTAACTCCGCCTATGCCAAACAAGCATTTGCTGGTCCCAAGCCCGGATAAAGGAAGAGGAAGAAATGTTTTTTTTTTATTTTTATAAATTTTTATAAACATTTGTATATATTTGTATAAACATTTTTGTATAAACATTTGTATTACAAACTATTACTAAATTATAAACATTTTTGTATTACTAAATTATAAACATTTATATAAATATTTTGTATAAACATTTTATAAACATTTTTGTATTACTATTCAAATTACATTTTATAAACATTTTCCTCTTATACTATTCAAATTACAAACTTTTGTATTAAAAATTTTTATTAAAATTTTTCAAAAATAAAACATATTCCTAAATTAAAATTAAGGTACAAATTTTTAAAATTAAAATACAAAAGAAAAATGTTTAAAAAACCAAATAAAAAGAAAAAAAAACTGTTAAAAAAAATTCAATAAACCATCGGTGTCATGCCAACTAAAGGACATGTAGCACTGTGGTTTGCTTATACTAATGTATCTTCTACTTACACCAACTTCTTTTTGCTCCTCTACCACCGCTTTGAATGCACAAGAAAGAAAAGAGAGGAATAAATATACTCCCATGTCTTCTTCCCCTACCCCCACCCTCTTCGTCTCGAAGACCTGCTGGAATTAATGGGCAGTGTTTGGTGTCGGTTGGCCTACGGATATATAGTAGCTCTTCCCTAAGATTTTTTTCCTCTCTCTCTCTCTCTCTCTCTCTCTCTCTCTCTCAACAGCAAAGAGAATATTTGCAACAGTAACGCATTTATTGATCGTTATGGGACGTTTGCAGTCCCTACTTTGAGACAAGTCGGGGTGCAATGCAATCTGCTGGGTCATTTGCTGGACCACTGAGTTTGCAGCCGCTGTAGTTTCATTCATCACCAGAATGGGGTTCTCGGGACATGGTTAAACCCTCTGCAGCCTCTCTACGATGTTATTTCTGTGCATTGCTGCAATTACTCACTCACTCTTATTATGCATTCGAGAAGGAGACTAGAGAATATGCAGGTCTTTGATTACGATAGACAAGAATATAAGCGAATAGAGAGGCCCAAGTGTTGGATAAATATTTGGGATATTTAGTTGAGTAATACTATTCGTACCTTCAAATTGTCCCTCCAATACATCCCTGCAGCTGACGTGGCATGTTAAATAATATTATGTGTCATCTGACATGACCGATGACATGACAAATTTTAACCCAAAAAGTTAATTATCTAATTTTGTCCTTATTAATTTAATATTAATATTAATTAATGTTAATATTAATGTTAATTTAATATTAATTTAATGTTAATATTAATATTATTGTTAATGTTAACAATAATATTAATTTAATGTTAATGTTAACATTAATTTTAATTTTAATATTAATTTTTATTTTAATGTTAATTTTAATTATAATTTTTGTCACGTCAGCTGCCACATCAACATATCACGTCAGATGCCACGTAAGGAGGGACAGTTTGGAGGTACAAATAGCATTATTCTATTTAGTTTTAGGGCCTCTCATATATATATATATATATATATATATATATATATATATATATATATATATATATATATATATATATATATTAGAATTTGGGTTTAGAAAATGACAATGTCAGAGTTTGGGTCTCAAAATCACTGTTCACCTAGGCTGATGAACAATAATTTCGAGACATAAATCTTAACATCGGTCAATTTCGAGATCCAAACTCTATATCCATATATATGTGAGACCCTAAGACTAAATAACCCTAAATATTTTTTATTATCCTGAAAAATAGAATAATAATATAATAAAAATGTTTAGAGTTACCGATCTACGAAAAAGTTATACATGAAGTATGCCCAAAGAAAATATTTGAGGTACCGAGTAAAAAAAATTATTCCGGTGTCTACGGTAGCATCGGAGTCCTGTTTTAGTACAAGTTCAAGGATGTTGAGCGATAGAAGGAGCCGCTTGAAGTCCGATATATTGGAAGCACTAGTGTGCGTACAAGATTGGATGAAAGCCGATAAAAGAACCCAAAACCAGAAAGATGAAGAAGATCATGATGTCCACGAGCTGGATTTGGAATCGCTTTCATTGCATGAAGGCGAACAACAATGAGGCTACGGTGCAAGGTATTAGGTATGTACATTTAAACTTATACTTTTATACTTAAAATATTTCAATTTTAACTTATACTTTTAAATTTTAACTTATACTTTTCAAATTTTAACTTATACTTTCAAAAACTATTTTTTATTTTTAAAATTAAAAAAATATTTTTTAACTCCGCCTATGTCAAGCAAGCATTTGCCGGTCCCAAGTCCGGATAAAGGAAGAGGGAGAAATATTTTTTTTTTATTTTTACCATTTTTTTTCAAAATTAAATTACAAAATTTTTTTGAAAATAATTTAACAAAAATACTTTAAATAAAGTAAGGAAAAAAAAAAAAAACCGGGTCGGCCCGGTTCAATCGGCCCGAACCGACCAAGGCCCGGCCCGGCCCGTGGACCGGTTCGGCCCGGACCGGCAACCCACTGGTCCGGTCCAGTGGTCCGGGCTGGGCCTATAGGAGTTGAACCGGGCCGGACCTGGTCCGGACCGTTTGAAGCTAAGGGCCGGTTCGGGACCGGCCCGAGCCCGGTCTGACCCGCCGAATTCGGCCCGTGAGCCGGCCCGGACCGGACTGGACCGGACCGGACCGGACCAGACCGGATGCACCATGAACTCTGTCCTCCGCCAGTGCTCTCTTCCTACTACTAAGAAAGAAATTATGTTTAATATGTTTCAATGTCCAAGTCCCTAAGTTGTCAAAGGACAACTACGAGAACTAGAGCATCCAAATGTGAGCCTTAAGTCAGGATCCAAAGATTGTTGGAATATTATTGTTGATGGGTATATAAAATCCACTGGAAAGGAAGAAGTCGCCTGTAATGTTGATGGATGAAAATCTCTAAGGGGGCGTTTGGCACGCGATATTTTTTTTTTATTCTCGAAAAAATTTAAGATGAGAATCTATTATCATGTTTATTTGGCTTATAAAAAATTTATTTCCAAAAATTACAAATACCTGGGTAAATAATTTATCCACAAAACATGAAAATTCTATCTCTTGAGAATAGGTGGGTATTTGTTTTTTGCCCGGGCAAAAAAAAAATTGTCTAAATTTTTTTCTTCTTTTTTGATCAATTTTGATTAGTTTTGAACATTTTTTTTTTCTTTTTTTGTCGTTTTTATCACTTTTTTGTCATTTTTGTCGTTTGTACCAATTTTTTTATCATTTTAAGCGATTTTTGTCGTTTTTACCCATTTTGTCTTTTTTGTCATTTTTGATTTTTTTTGTCGTTTTTATCCTATTTTTGTCCTTTTTGTCGCATTTTTGTCAATTTTTGTCATTTTAAGCAATTTTTTGTCGTTTTTTAGCTTTTTTGTTATTTTTACCGATTTTTTAGTCGTTTTTTTGTCGTTTTTGTCGCTTTTGGTCATTTTTACTGATTTATGTCTTTTTTTGTCATTTTTGTAGCTTTTACCGATTTTTTTGTCGTTTTTGTCGCTTTTTGGTTATTTTTTGTCGTTTTAACCGATTTTTTTGTTGTTTTAACCGATTTTTTTGTCCTTTTTTGTCGTTTTATCGATTATTTTTCGTTTTTGTCGCTTTTTTGTTATTTTTTGTCGTTTTAACCGATTTTTTTGTCATTTTTTTTGTCGTTTTAACCGATTTTTTGTTATTTTTTTGTCGTTTTTGCCGCATTTTATTTTTTTATGTCGTTTTTACCGATTTTATGTCGTTTTTGTCGTATTTTGGTTATTTTTGTCGTTTTTACCCTATTTTTTGTAATTTTTTGTCGTTTATACATTTTGTCGCTTTTTGATCATTTTTGTCGTTTTAACCGATTTTTTGTTATTTTTTATCGTTTTTGTCGTTTTTTGTTATTTTGTCGTTTTTACCGTTTTTTGTCGTTTTACCATTTTTTTCGTTTTTACCGATTTTTTTTTCGTTTATACCATTTTTTATATTCGTTCACTTTTTTCGTTATTATTTTTTTTATTTTTTTTCGGAAATATTTATATTGTCACCAAACATGGGAATATAATTTTTCAGGAAATTTAATTCCTTGAAATTTGATTCCCGGGAATATAGAATTTCCGGCTATATAGTATTCCGCATATCAAACGTCCCCTAAAGGAGAAGATGATGAAAGATAAGAGGGTCATGAATAATTTGTTGCTTCTGGAATCACGAAAATGGACTCACAGTTCACTATCGTGCACAGAATCCTTGTGCATAGAAATTGCAGGCATGGATTGTCACACAAAGAACACCTGACAGGAGATGGTCGCACATGCAACTCGCATGCAAAAGACTGCCCCCCAAGAGAACACTTAGCGCAAATAGTGCTCGCGCATAGAGCTCGCGAACAGATGAACTGCCCCGCAGATAATAATTAGCACATATAGTGGTCGCGCAAAGAACTTGCGCGTATATAATGCCCCGCATCTAACTTTACCGCATAAGATGCCGCGTAGGAAACTCGTGCACAGATAACTACCCCACAGAGAATACCTAGCATAAAATGCTGCATAATGAGAATCCTTCACACCTCTTTCGAGCAAATTACAAACTAACTAGAAGATACAAAAAAATCATTCTACGATTTGCAATCAGAGTTGCTACAATGAGATAGAACAAAACACAAGAAAAATTAAAGTCGTTCCTCTCTTTGCAATCGTCGTTGCTACGACGAGACATAACAATTACACGAACAAAGTTCTAAAACTAAAAAACATCACAAGAACTCTTCTTATTTGAGTGATGAAGATCACTGTTGCTCAAGTAAGATACGTTCGATAAAACAATCTGCATCTAGGAACCAGCAAGTTCAAGGAATAAACTTTTGGAACGCACTAAGTCAATTAGGATGAACTTAGACAAGGAAACCTCACTTATGCTCGTCGTTGCACATAGGATTTCTGTGCATAACAACAATGTTTTAAAGAGAGAGTGCTCAAATTTATCTCATATATCTAAGTAAGATGCGCACATGGTGGCTGCCTTCTCTCTCTCTCTCTCTGGTTTCACTTGGAAGAAGAACAACAATGTTTTAAAGAGAGAGGTGCTCACACACACACACACACACACACACACACACACACACACACATATATATATATATATATATATATATATATATATATATATATATATATATATATATATATAGGAGAGGTTTACACCTCCCCCTATGTGTTGGTGTTTTTGCCTTTGGACTAGAAAAGATAGTCCCACATCGGCTACACCAAATGGTGAGTATCTCAATATAATGCATTGCTTGTGTTGAGGTGTGCACATGAGGTGTAGTGGGGCACAAGTTTGTGCCATGTGGGAGTATTTTCCTAGAAGGAAAAAGGAATAACTCCAACAAGGATGCAAGTTGATTTTTGTTGTGCGGACTCGGACTCGGACTCGGACGCGGACTCCAGGATTGTCTCGTGCATGCACGGGAGTGTTCGGGGGGTAGGCATGGACTGGCACACTTCTATGCTGATTGTGGGATGATCTAAAATATCAAACTCTATTTTTGAGTATTGGTATTTTAGTCCCACATCGGATAGGAGAAGAGGTGAAGTCTCAACTCCACTCTATAAATAGAGCCCCTTGACATCCTTTGAAAGATGCACCAAGAAGAGAGTTGAGGGAGTCTGCAAGTCCAGGAAGCCCGTTCAAGTCTCAAATATTGATTTACGAGCGTTCCAGAAGTTCTTCGTGAACTTGCTGGTTCCTGGAAGCTGTTCGTGCTCGTGTGGGACGAATAAAGCTTTGAGCAACGGTGGTTCATTCACCCCAGCATCTCATTCTCGCCTGTCATCGCTGCTGTTGCCTTTTACAGTAACTTCTTTTTAGAAGCTCTACTGCCGATGCCTTTTACAGCAACTTCTTTTTAGAAGCTCTACTGTCGATAGTTGCTTGCAGAAAGTCTCTTTAGATTTTTTGTGTATTACGTAGAATCTTTTTAGATCATCGTAATTCAGAATCCTCCAGGATCTCTGTTGCACATCTTCTTTAAGGTGCTGTATTTGAAACGTTGTGTGTACAATTATTTCAGTTTCAGAATTTTTCATCGAAAATTGTGCCTCGGCACTAACAATCTCAAAGCTTTTTTCAGAAGATGGATAATTCTCGTGCTTCGCTCATCGATACCGACTTTAACAAGTTGGAGAAATTCGATGGCGAACACTTCCAGATATGGAGACGAAAGGTCACTTTAAATCTTCAACTCGTGAATGTTGATCACGTGCTGTCAGAAGAAGAACCGATCGTTCCATCCACTGGATCTACTGCGGCTGTGGCCGCTGCTACGACCAAGCAAGCGAAGTGGAAGAGAAAAAACAGTATATGCAAACTACTGATACTCAATTCCATGGAAGACTCTCTGGCAGAGTCCTACTCCAAGAAGACATTTGCCAAAGAGATATGAGACTCCTTGGAAAAGCTTTATGAAGATGACGAGAACCGGTCCAAGATCTTCACAAGTGGACCTTCGAAGACGAGAAGGCGATGCTGCCCCAAGTGAAGGAGTTTCTGAAGTTGCGTCAGAAACTAGAAGACGAGAACATGCCCCTCGTCGACAAGTTTGTCGTTGGAGGGATCATCGTAAAACTTCCTACAGAATGGAGCAACTTCTATGCAAGGATGCATCGAAAGAAGATGGAAATTAGCTTGAAAGATTTCTTGCAAGAGATCCATGTTGAGGACGAGATGCGCTCTCAACAGAAGATGGATACTCTGTCCAAACAA
Organism: Iris pallida; assembly: GCA_029216955.1. NCBI lineage: Eukaryota > Viridiplantae > Streptophyta > Magnoliopsida > Asparagales > Iridaceae > Iris > Iris pallida. The sequence goes on along the minus strand of JANAVB010036017.1, from coordinate 6,166,878 downwards.
CTGGCGAAGCAAATCTGGTCCAAACCAGATAGTACCTGGGGAAGCAGGCTGCTTCTTATCGCAAAAAGAAGGACTTCACGAATCTAAAAGTGAAGGGTCCTGCTTTCAAGCAGCAGAAGTCCAAGTCCCATGTGTCTTGCCTCAATTGTGGCAAGAAGGGCCACTACAAATCCGAATGCAAGTCCAAGCCCAAAGAACAAGGTGAGCCTAGTAAGGTTTCTATGATTACTAATCTAGTTGCCATGATAGCACAGGTTGCAACTGTGGGGCTGACTTGGACTGGTGGATAGATACTGGTGCGACCTGCCATGTCTGTTCAGATAAAGACCGGTTCGTCTCTTATGAGCCAACTTCAGAGAAGGTCATAATGGCAAACCAGGCACAAGCTGAAGTACTGGGGATCGGGACGGTGGAGCTGAAACTCATATCGGGGAACACTCTGACGCTTCAAGGTGTGAAGCATGTTCCAGTAATTGCTAAGAACCTGATCTCTGGAAGTCTGCTCTGCAACACAGGCTTGAGGATGGACATCAATGCTGGCCAGTTGGTGATGTCCAAGAAGTGTACATTCTTCGGGAAAGCTTTCCAAACTGAAGGAATGTACAAGATTCAGCTTGTTGTAACCCAGCATGATAATATAAATACAATCACTTTTTCTGATTATTCTCTTGAGTTGTGACATAATAGGCTAGGACATGTTTATTGTAAAAGGATTAACAGAATGTCTAGTCTAGGACTTATCTCCAAGTGTGGGGGTAAGGTAGAGAAATGCGAAGTATGTGCTCAGACGAAGATCACAAGAAAACCCTTTCACAGGGTCCATCAAAGCACAGATCTTCTGGAGTTGGTTCACTCAGATATCTGTGACTTCAAATAATTCTCTACAAAGGCCGGGATGAAGTATTTCATTACTTTCATCGATGACTTCTCAAAGTATGCTTTCGTCTACTTGCTCAAGTCTAAAGACGAAGCATTCGAGAAGTTCAAGGAGTTCAGGGCCGAGGCTGAGCGGCAAACTGGACAACAACTCAAGAGGTTAAGGAGTGATCGAGGCGGGGAGTATCGGTCTCATGAGTTCTTATCATTCTGCAAAGAACATGGAATCATCAATGAGACAACGGTTCCGTACTCTCCTCAATCCAACGGAGTAGTAGCAGAAAGGAAGAACAGAACGTCGACAGAGATGATGAACTCCATGCTGTTGACTGCGGGTCTTCCAAAGTGTTACTGGGGAGAAGCTGCACTAACGACAACGTTCATTCTGAACAGAGTGCCATATGCAACTTCCGACATAACTCCTCATGAACTCTGGTTCAAAGTCAGACCTAACTTGAATGTCATTCGAGTGTGGGGGTGTCTGGCTTATGTGAAGCTCCCGGATCTGAAGATTCAGAAGCTGGAGACAAGGACTACGAAGGCGATCTTCTTGGGGTATGCCGAGAAGAGTGATGCTCGGAGATTCCTTGATATCGAGTCAAACCATATCATCGAATCTCGCGATGCTGAATACTTTGAAGACAAGTTTACAAAACACAAGAATATTGTTCTCGCGGATCTTCCGGAGAATGATGAGGGTACAAAGCAGACATAAGTCTTTATGAACCAGTAGTCCAAGAGGAAGCTGTCGTCAAGGAGACACCAGCTGAACCAGAACTCGCTGAGCCGTCAACTAAGCGAACGAGGAGGCCGAAAGACTTCGGAGATGAATTCGTCACCTATCATGTGGAAGCAGATCCGCTTACCTATGATGAGGCGATGAAGACCAGAGATGCTGTATTCTGGAAGGAGGCGATAGACAACGAGATTAACTCAATCACCAAAAACAACACATGGGTATTGGTTGACCTTCCAGAAGGAGCAAGACCCATCAGATGCAATGGATCCTCAAGAAGAAGATGAAAGCAGATGTAACCATTGACAAGTTCAAGGCCAGGCTAGTGGCCAAGGGGTTTGCTCAGAAGCAGGGGATCGACTACTTTGACACTTATGCTCCAGTAGCTCGAATGACAACCATCATATTGTTAATTGCTCTAGCAGCAATACACAAGTTGGTGATACATCAGATGGATGCGAAAATGGCATTCCTTAATGGCGAGCTGACCGAAGAGATCTACATGCAACAACCAGAAGGTTTTGTCGTCAGAGGTCTGGAAGACAAAGTCTGCAAGTTGATGAAGTCTCTGTATGGTTTGAAACAAGCTCCCAAAATGTGGCATGAGAAGTTTGACAAGGTGATAAGGTCAAATGGCTACAGGGTCAGTAAAACAGACAAGTGTGTCTATACGAAGTTTACTGACGGAAGAGGAGTAATCGTATGTCTTTATGTGGATGACATGCTAATCCTAGGTACGGATTTAAGCTGCGTCACAGAGACAAAGAAATTCTCCTCGACTAAGTTCAGTATGAAGGACTTGGGGGATGCCGACGTAATCTTGGGGCTCAAGATAATCCGGACAGGCACTGGAATAGCGCTGTCACAATCTCATTATATTGAAAAGATGCTCACTCGCTATGGGTATTAAGATCTTCCTTTTATTGATACACCGTACCGGAGTGATCAGAAGCTGGAGCCAAATTCGAGGAAAAGCGTCAGGCAGTTGGAGTATGCTAGCGTCATCGGAAGCTTGATGTACACTACTACTGCCACAAGGCCTGACATAGCTTTTGCAGTTGGAATGTTGAGTCGGTTCACTAGCAATCCAGGCGTCGAGCACTGGAAAGCTGTGAAGCGTGTTATGAGATATCTCAAGAAAACTCAGACATATGCACTTTTTTACAGCGGAGATCCATCAGTAGTGGAAGGCTTCAGTGATGCTAGCTGGTGTTCAGATATGGAGAGCGAGTATTCCACAGGTGGATTCGTATTCGCCTTGGACGGAGCTGCTATATCGTAGAAGTCGAAGAAGCAGACTATGTTATCTCGCTCCTCCATGGAATCTGAATTCTTTGTATTGGATGCTGCTGCAGATGAAGCAGAGTGGCTTCGGGAGCTCATGTATGATCTTCCGGTGGTTGGGGCTCAGATACCGGCAATACCGATATACTGTGACAACCAGGCGGCAGCAGCAGTGGCACCAAATAAACTCTTCAACGGGAAGAAAAGAACTGTGCGGTTGAAGCACAGGGCAATGGACGATCTCATCAAGAGAGGTGTCATTACAGTGATTGATGTTCGGAGTCAGGAGAACCTGACGGATCCGTTCACCAAGGGCCTCAAGCGCCAGCTGGTCGATGACACAGCTTGTAAAATAGGCTTGAAGGCATTCTGATATTGTGTTATTACATTCCTACCATAAAGTTTTATGCTATTAGTTCAAAGAGAAATCTACTAGGCATCTAGCTTTTGGTTCAAGGGAGGACTATTAACCAGAAGAATATCAGGAACGGTGGGTACTTTTCCTATGTGACATGGAGAGGTTATGGACCTACAACCACTGTTGTCTACTGTTATTTTCTACGGAAAACGGATCCTATGGGAAGGTTGGCTTAAATGCCTTAATGAGTTCTCAGGCAGAGTGAATGCCTGGAGTGCTTTACAGGAAGCACGGTAAAGCAGCACTACAAGGAGTGTAACTCCATGCTACAGTGGGGTGACTCCACCATGAGGTTCCCAGGTAGGGGTAATGCCTCGGCTTTGCAAGCCAAGTCACAGCGGAGTAGCACCGCAAATAGGCAGGTAGCCTAATGCTGTATGATAATCGTAATAAAGAGAAGTAGACAGCACTACAAAGAGGATGATGTCCTCATATTACAGTGGCATGACACCCCGAAGAGGTACCAGGTAGGGTAAAGCCTCGACTTTGTGAGCCATGTCATAGCGGCGTAACACCGCACGGAAGCGCAAGGCTTCATGCTGGGTAGTTTGGCACTACAAAGAGGCCTGTGACCTCATGCTACAGTAGTATGACACTACGATGAGGTACCCAGGTGGGGTAAAGCCTCGTCTTTAAGCCATGTCATAGCGGCGTAGCACCGCAAAGAAGCGCAATGCTTCATGCCATGACTCTTTATAAATAACTCACCTATAGTGTATGGACAGAGATATCAGGCCGTCTCTTGAGGGTAAACTTGTAGACGCCCAAAAATTATACACTGAAACCAGGCTGGCACAAGGCCTTCAATGTGCAGCCAGAAGCACAGTTGATGTCATTATGTGAGTAGGAAGAATTGCAGTTATGGTGCAGAATTCAAGGCTTAGTCCATTCTTGTATCATGCTGTTATTTAACCTATTGGGGAAGATTCAAGTCGTAGCGACATCTCTCCTAATGCATGATGGGCAGTCACTGTGGGGAACGCTCAACCCATATATTGAGATATGTGGGGGATTGTTGGTGTTTTTGCCTTTGGACTAGAAAAGATAGTCCCACATCGGCTACACCAAATGGTGAGTATCTCAATATAATGCATTGCTTGTGTTGAGGTGTGCATATGAGGTGTAGTGGGGCACAAGTTTGTGCCATGTGGGAGTATTTTCCTAGAAGGAAAAAGGATTAACTCCAACAAGGATGCAAGTTAATTTTTATTGTGCAGACTCGGACTCGGACGCAGACTCCAGGATTGTCTCGTGCATGCACGGGAGTGTTCGGGGGGTAGGCGTGGACTGGCACACTTCTATGCTGATTGTGGAATGATCTAAAATATCAAACTCTATTTTTGAGTATTGGTATTTTAGTCCCACATCGGATAGAAGAAGAGGTGAAGTCTCAACTCCACTCTATAAATAGAGCCACTTGACCTCCTTTGAAAGATGCACCAAGAAGAGAGTTGAGGGAGTCTGCAAGTCCAGGAAGCCCGTTCAAGTCTCAAATATTGACTTACGAGCGTTCCAGAAGTTCTTCGTGAACTTGCTGGTTCCTGGAAGCTGTTCGTGCTCGTGTGGGGCGAATAAAGCTTTGAGCAACGGTGGTTCATTCACCCCAGCATCTTATTCTCGCCTGTCATCGCTGCTGTTGCCTTTTACAGTAACTTCTTTTTAGAAGCTCTACTGCCGATGCCTTTTACAGTAACTTCTTTTTAGAAGCTCTACTGCCGATAGTTGCTTGCACAAAGTCTTTTTAGATTTTTTGTGTATTACGTAGAATCTTTTTAGATCCTCGTAATTCAGAATCCTCCAGGATCTCTGTTGCACATCTTCTTTAAGGTGCTGCATTTG